>JXSR01S032555.1:1437-16227 GCA_000969725.1 Ophiothrix spiculata | reverse complement strand
CTGAAGCCATAGCGTTTTTTGCATTCTAAGGGGGTTTCTAACACGTATTTTTGTGGATAATGTGAAGAAATTGGCAAATAAATCGTCTGTATTAAGTATCGAGTTCAAAATAGTGGGGGGACATTTGATATTGTGTCCCCCACCCTTCAAAAAGTGGGGGGACGTGTCCCCCTGTCCCCCCCTCAAATGACGCCCATGCTTTCAATAAGCTGTGGAAGTAGTGACGTCATAATTTATGCAAGTCACCCAACACGTGCGATCTGTTTCAAATAAACGTGGTGGCCATTTTACCACTCGTTCAAGTGTATGGGGAATGATTTATATATTGGTTTTAGTACTTTTGAATCCAAATGAAGCAAACATAAGCATAAATCACGGTAATGTGTTATAGAAAAGTCTTATGGTACTGATAGACCAGAAGGCCAACCCTGTCACTATTTTTTCAGTTTTTGAACAAAAATCGAATGTAAAAATTTGTATCTTGAAATACCGCTTAGCTCTCGTATCCATTTGTGGTTCAGTACGTCTTGCCTCTCTGGTGTGCTTATATCAACCTTGGTAAAAGTATATCGATGATCTTGGAAATTAACATTATTTCAAGATTCATGTGACTCGCTTAACAATTGGATTTTTATTTAACTTACTCGGTATACTTCATCTTATAAATATTTTTCAAGAAGTATATTATATTATCTCAATAAAAATTGCAAGTTTAAGTACCCTCTGTGGCGATACAATGGTATATCAGAGTAAAGACCAAATTCTTAGCTTTATATGTCGCTTATTGAAGAATGTGTCTCATATTCAAGTTCAAGAAATCGCATGTAACGTTTAGGACCATTCTAAAGCTTCAACACTTCTTTTTTCCCCAAAACAATATATTCCAGATGATTCGGTTGAAATAAAAACCGTTTTATTCTATCCAAAGTTGTCTTTGTATATATAAATGTGTGTTGATATGGCCAGCAATCCAAATTGGGTGTGATACAGATTTCGTATTTCAACAGGTTCAACATAAATGAAATGATAAAAAAAGTCAACAGGTTCAACAGAAATGAAATGATAAAAAAAGTTGCTGGCCCTTCCAATGAAAATGAAACTTTTTTTTGACTTCAAGCAAAATACCAGCTTTATTATTCGACCATAAGCAGGTTTTTCAGTAATACATTTGTTACTTGGTATGTGAAAAGTATTTTCTAATCAGAAATTTTTAAAGTCTTTCTATCCGTGCATGAATGAGCACATGTTTTCATTCAAAAAGTTACACCAAAATGTCACAAACGTTTATACCAAACAAAACATTGCATTAAAAGAAATCCTGACGATAGAATTTCTTTTATTAAATATTTGTAAATATGTTACCATCTGTGAATAAAAGAAAATCGCTAACATGTCAGAGAATTTTTTAAAGTCATTTGGAGCAACAACAAAAAAACATTTCCGTGCGATGTCACAAACGTTACCAAACGTTACATGGACTTTACTCAGTATTTTGGCAATTAATTTAATCTTCAAACATCTACACATCTTGATCTCACCAGTGAGCACAAACTTCTGTTAGAACTTAACAATCTTTACGATGTTGACAGGAGCAGAACTTAAATTAAGTTTACAGTGTTTACTTACCGATTTTGATGAAGGCATTAATGTTAATCATCTGTTCAATTTTCAGATACGAAAGTTAACAGACTGTGGATAATTGGGGATGAATTGCTGGATGGCGCAGAACGTCGGCAAAAACTAACTGGCAACGATGCATTCGGTATGTCAAAGGAAACCACACAAGTGTCTTGGTATTGGTCACGTGGTGCAACCTTGTCAGAATTCGTGGATAACTTTAAGCACATGTTGCAGGAACTTGAGCCACCAACGTTGATTATCATCCAACTTGGCATCAATGACGTTTTACTTTATGATGATGACGAAAACTTTGCAAATGTAGATAAAACTCTTAAAATGTTTCAGGATCTTGTACCGGATTGTGTCATTTTATGGTCTGAAATACCAAAATTGTGTTTTAGAGGATTAAACACATGCCTGTTGAATGTGTTGATTGATGTCAAAACACGGATGAACTTTAACAGAAAAGTCATACAATCTTCATCTAGGTTGCCCAACGTATATGTTATTGGTCATAGATATGATTACTACTTATACGGAAAAACTTCAAAACAGTTGTCTATAGTGGGACTTGATAAACTACTTGTACACTACCGAGTGGCCTTACGAATGGTGCGTGGAAAACATTATTTTCAAAATAAAAACCATAATCGTTCAGCTAGGGAGGACGATTTAACCAAGGAAGTTGATCCTCAAACTGACGCATCATTTACAGCAAGACCAACAGCCTCATTTTCGCCGACAGAGGCAAAATCTGTATCCATTGCTTCAGTTCATGCAGTGCCCAAGTCCATGCCTTCTACAACAGCAAACACCAGCTCCATGTTAACTGTAGTGGTATCAGCAAAGACCAAATCTTTAGAGCAGAGAGATAAAACGACAGCTGGTCCTAGTATTATTAAGCCAAATTGTAGTTCATATGCAACGCATTCACACGAATATACAGAAAAGAAGTCAACCCCCAGACATTCAAAATCCCAAAGATCACCATATAATTCTAAAGACCAAGCAAACGGACAAAGTTATGGATTAGTATCAAAAAGTGGCTCTTGTTATGCATCAGCTGTTTCGAAAAATAAGCAAAGTAGAAGCACGGTTGACATTGTTAAGAATTCTTTGCCCTCTTGCATAGACATTGCTCCTGATCCTGCAAATGATGACGAAAGTAGAAAACAGCATCACGGAGAGAGCACTACCAATACCAAAGGATCTGGATCTGAACTCAAAGATGAACACTTTGAACATCAAATTGATAATAATCCCGAACTAATGATGGGTTCAGAAGGCAACGAGAAGCTTATTTATGAGAATGCAAAGAATAAAACATATGGTTATTCTGCTGGCAAAGCGATTCCGAATCAAAGAACAAGCAATTGGATCACCGATTTTATCAAATTGAAGGCTATAAAGAAAAGTTATGGAAATGAAGATGTTCCAAGAAGACCTGTTCAAGCTCATTACGCCAGGAAAGGAATCGCTATAATTGAAAGCCAAGAAATCAAATCTGTCAAAAAGCTAGGAGACAAATCGGTCAAAAGTAAACGTTTCCCCGTTTTGAGTGTGCAAGATGTGAAGAATAGGAATACAGCACAGATCAGTTTGATGACTAAGCGTGGTTCAGGATCTGCTGGTTCAGAGAAGAACATTTTTGAAGAAGTACAATCTGAGAGTGGTTACCTTAAGAAGAGACAGGGTGAATATCATAATGGTATATCATTATCTTCAAAACAGAATGAAGATGGGAGGTTTGATGTGGGGCAAGATAAAGAAACGAGGATGCTGGAAAAGTGTGGAACTGCATGCGAGGATAACGAAGAAGTTAAATACCATGATAGTATTAGCAAACCTCTTATAGATGTAGTGAAAAAGGAATCGGGAGAAATCGTTCCAATTCGAGTAAGCAAGGATTCCATCAGTAATACTCAGAAAATGATCAACGATTATGAATCGATATGGAGTGGTGATGACGACAGCGTACAGATCGAAGAATGTTGCAGAAACTCGGGTTGTCTGGAGAAACACGAAAGCCTTGTTTTCCTGGAAGATTATGACTCTACGTGTGAAGATGGGGATGTGAGTCATGATGTAGAGATGGTGGTAAAACAGGACATGTGTGGTGACACTGATAGGCTGAAAAGGAAGTGTAGCGAATCTGAAGACTGCGTGTTTGCAGATGGTAAGAAAGCAAAGTTGGATGAAGAATATGTGTCGGAAATGATAAATGATGGAACGCAGATGAATGGGAAACCAACCAATCAAATGGAAAAACAAGGAATTAAAGATTCTTCATGTATCGATGCAAATAGAGAAGTGGACAAATACCAATGTGGAATATTGGTGAAAAGCAATATGGGTAATTTTGAACTAGAAGATGGTGGCGTTCATACTCTTCAAATGGAATACGAAGATTTTATTCGTTCTATTTCTAAACCAAATGATGAGAGGAAAGAAATTGATCCAAAATGTGGTACAGAAGTAATTGGAAAGGAATTGCAAGTAAAGCAGGAACTTGGTGTAACAGGTAATGATACATATGCAGCTTGTGCATATGAAATAAAAGGATCATCTACGTATCGTACATGCAAACAAGAGCAGGATATAGTGAGCAGTACCAAAGTACCAGAAATAGATCCGAATGAACTTGGTGGGAAAGTGATTGAAAATGAATCAGAAGTTAAACTGGAACTCGATCATGACAATATCAATACATTGGAAGACAGAACTGAAAGTGAGGCCGGTCTTGGGATGAATAATCTAGATGTAGCAGGGAGTGATACATGTAAAGCTTGTACGTATGAAAGAAAATTGTCATCAACGTATGATACTTGCAAACAAGAACAAGATAGAATAAATAGCACCCAGACACACAAAGGCTTTTCTAGTGAAAACGTTTCAAAGATGAATATTATTGTAGAGAGTTTGACATCGGTACGTAAGAAAGGAAAGTCAAATGGATCTAATTTGACGAGTGCTGCTGAAGCTGAAAATTCCCCAAATGACGGAGGTATGGACATTGTGCCGACAACTGCTGATAAGAACAAATTTAGTTTGAAGGTTGAGCCTGTTGAAGAAGAATGCCGTCAGCATTCTTGTGTAGCATTTAAACAAGAAGCAATCGGCTGTGATGGCAGTTATAATAGCAATAGTTCTAAAGGAATGTTTTCATCAGAATGCAACAGAGTCATTCGTACACAGCTGAATTATGAAAGTAATATGGACGCCGCGAGTTCGGGATGTAAAGAGGAAATTACATACAACGAAGATTTGCAGAAAAATGTCTTGGATAAAAATAACAACAGCGTTGAACGTCGTTGTGGTTCGGAGGATGAAGAAAGTTGTGAATATTTAAGTGATTCTAGTTCATGTAATGGGTGGAAGAATGAGAAATATTACAATGATGAAGTCATCCTGGTGTCAGAAAATCTACCAGAAGTCGTGATTAAAGGTGAATACAGCAATGATGGTATCCCTGGAAAAAGTGAACGGATCCCAATGGACAACAATGGTAAGCATTGACTTATTTAGGCAAGTGTTTACAGTAAATAAATATAAGCAATTTACTTCGCATCTAAGGACAGGCATCAAAATGCAATGAAGCGCAGTTTGGAATGAAGCCATCTTGATTTGCTGTTTTGACATTTTGGTACAAAAAACAATTTTCATACCCAAGGTCAGGAAATATAGCCTTTGCATCGGGGCATGAGATTAGAATTCCTGATTTCTTTTTTCACAAAGTAAGGGCTAAGAGAAAATTGTACAATTGTGTTGTGAGTGGCCATCTTTCTCTTGCTATATCTTTCTTATTTTCGGCATCTTTTTAAAGATGCATTGGTCAGCATGCATAAATTAGCCATTTCTGGCTATCCAGGTTGGTACTTTTGTATCATGAGCTTGGAAGAGACCATGAGTTCATCATGGATCTAATGGCATGTGTCCGTCACGGACCAACCGAGGTAAACAAACAAACAAACAATAATGATACACTGTAAAACAAGTAAAAGAGAAGAAAATGTACAGAAGGCTCTCCACATCTTAGATATTTACTTTAAAAAAATGCTCACCTGCAAAAACAAACTGCTTTGATAGGTTAATGTAGATGCTTAATAAAAAAACTGTCGGATTTTTTTTTTGGTTAAAAATGATATTTTATTTTCTAAGCCACGTGATTAAGCGAACAATGTTGATCAAGTTCAATAAATCAAGCCGAAAATAAGTAGATTACGCTTTCCGACAGAATAAACAAACTAAATTGAAATGTTGATCTATTTCACCTTTTCAGAGGTAAAGTATCAACACATATGGATAGTTGGGGACTTCATCATGGAGAAAGCATACTCAAGATCCAAAGAACAAGGAAAAGGTCATCTTGGATTCGCCAGTCTTGTATGGCACATCAACCCAAATGCAGGATTGAAACAAAGGTACATCAAGAGACGGCTGAAGAATGTCACTGGATCGTCTCCGACTTGTATAGTCCTTCATCTTGGCTCCAAGAACCTCATGGAATTTGGAATCGAAACTTTTGGTGACGAGGTTGACAGGATTATTCAAGATATTCGGGAGTGTCTACCATTCTGCCATATTGTGTGGTCAAGTATGTTGCGCCATTGCCTCTGTGACCTTCGCATCGATATCAAGCAGATTGATTCAATGAGACTAAAGGCCAACAGAGAGGTTGAAGAGCGACTGAAGGCTTATGACCTTGTCCACTATATTTCTTATGAACATGTTTTTAGACGAAGTGCACGCACTTTATATGAAATGGATGGGTTGAGTTGGTCGCAAAAAGGTATTGATATGTTTTTGAGAATACTTTGTTTAGCTTTGGGTGAATTCTTCAGAAATCCTGACCAAGTGTATTATCCAGCTGTTTGAGAAACTCGTCTGTTTTTCATAAAAGTAGCACTTGCTAACAAGCGACAGACATTTAGCAAAAGCAATGGCTAGACAAATAAATCTAGCTTCATCATTGCTTTAAAACTTGGAAGCAATGCATAACGGGAAGCACACAATAATAGTTAAAGGTGTCAGGCAATTTAAAACTGCCTTTCCAACATGGTGTTTGTTTTCAGGTGGCTAGTGGATAATTTGTTTATGTCAAATCAAGTTTTCGGTTAATGTCGTCAAAAATTATCCGTCTCTATGTAACTTAAGGCTACAGTCCCTAAGAACGTCTCGCTCGGCTGAATGTCATGTTTACTGCAAGTTTTTACCTACTTACATCTATCAGAATATCACAATTTTTAACAGAATCTCTAGTTTATACATGAAACTTAACTACTAGTGATTTCACGTCCATTATCAAGGTCAAAATGACGCCTAAATACTACTTCGTAAAAGTTGACCCTTTTTCGCCGAAACCTCATAATTTCAAGATGTTCGAACAATTCGACTGGTTTCAAATTTTGACAGATTGTAGGCTTGATACTACTTATTGAATTACAAACAATATTTTATAAATATGCTGAGTTGATTTTAAATAAATTATGTAACAAACCCGCGTTGTTTTGCCCGAAAATCCGGACGCGAATTACGACTCTTGAGTTCGCTCTGTTTCATTTTGTGTTTGAGCTGCATTGCCTGTTCTAAGTATCTACATTATCTACATTTTGTCTGATATACGCATTCGCATAATTTACTTACAAATTGAGCATTACAATGAGGCAAAAATTGCAATTTTTATGGAAACAAAATAAAAATACGGCATTCTAATGTTTATGTTTTAGATTTTAGTTCACGATCTCAACGCTGCCTTGATAGCTCAGCGGTAGATCCCTCACTTCCTAATGTTTACATAAAAATTGCAACTTTTGCCTCATTGGAATGAGAACTACATCAAATGGTGAAAAACGTATTTTTGCTAAAGCTGTTTTAAGTATTGAGGAAAGTTTGCTATCATATGTTTTTGTCGGATTTACATAAAGGTGGTACATTGTTTGAAAAGCTAAGAATGTAAGACGTTTTCATATATAATTTTAATGTAAATACATAAATGTGTAATAAAAGTTACATAGTTATAAACATGTATATATATGTAAAAAGAATCCCACTTTAGTACACCATGTTTTCTTATTGTATGTATTGACTTTACTAAAACTAGTATAGACATGATAGATGTCTGAGGAACACGCTGGGTTGTTGAGTTCTTCCCTTTTTCGCACTTCTGATTTATAGCTATGGACCTGTTCAATTTGAAATTATATATTGCCATACTAAATGAATTGAAAAGTAATTTTGTTTTGACAAAAATGTATTAAATATTATTAAGTTATAAAAAGAAATCCAAAATGTGCGATCCTTAGTTCGACTAGATGACGTCATAGCCGAACGTAAAGGATGCTGCTTGATGATCTGATCGTAGATTGGATCAAGTTAGGGTTAAGAAACACTTCACAACATCAGTGTGGAATGACCAAGACTCCTGACAGGATGTCGAAATATATCCATGAATTTTGGACTTTTTTTAAGAACTTTAATACTATTTGAATTATGAACAATCCTGATGAATCTATTTCAAGTGGAAAATGTAATACTCTACCAAAATCATTTTTCTTTAAAGCTATAGGGGTATGCATGAGTGGGTTAAATGTACACATGTTCGCCCAACGTTGATTAAGTATGCATCCCTACCAACATTGGGCAAACACAATTAACATCCTTGCCCAAATGTTGGGCATAGAAAATCTAGGGAGCCCACCCCCTTCTGAATTCATGTCATAATATAAAGCACAGGGTAGGGCCCATATTCATGAAACACCGCTAACTCTCTTTGGCTGCTAAACTATTGTCTACCTGTCAAAATTTGACAAAGAGTAAGAAGCCAACTAGAGTTAGCGGTGTTTCATGAATATGGACCCATGAGATGCGTAAAAAATGTAGAAATGATACTACCTATAAGGGTTTGGCACAGCAAATTAACCTTGTTTTTGATATTGATAAGTGTTATTTTAACATGTTTAAGATATGTTTATTATATCTGCATTAGTTATATGTGACCCGTCATATCGAAAGGTACCTTAAGGTCGGCAAAATCAAAATTTATATTTTGGTCTCATCTGAAAGCTGAGATTTTAAGCTTTAGAATGACACCTTGATTTTGGTTATTGGATGTTCGGTTGCGAAGTTACACCCAAATTGGTAAAAGGCATCGGGCTGATTCGGAAAACTATAGTTCTGAGAAAATCGAGTTTAAAGTTTTTGTACTTAGTAAATCATGAATGGAGAGGGGATTTTAAGCTTGGTTTTTAATACAATTTTCTTATGTTTTGGATGTTGAAACCTGATTGATATGATAGAATACACTTCAATGATAACCTTTCTGATGAAATTAGAAATTCGACCTTGGACGTGATTTTTGACTATGCTTAGCTTCAATGGCCTGTATCTCGTAATGTACTATGACGGTATTAAGGTACCTTTCGATATGACGATCCACATTTGGGCAATTCAGAAGACGCAGAACATCGACGCGTACATACAATTGTGATGAAACTTATGGAAAATGTAGAAGACATGTCCTCTATATTTGTGTAATACCTGCTCTTATCAAGAAATATTTCGATTGTATATATTTGAAGCCGGTGTAATGAAATACAGCGTCCGTGTGACTTAAATGTCCTAGCTACTATTAAATTGTGTAGAACGTACTTGTGACATGTGCGATCAATAAATCATCGATTGCGACTTATTCCGTGTAGTTCAATTAGACCCGGACTCCTGGTTATGGGGGACACTCAGTCTCATTACACCGGAACTAATCATTCGTGGATACACTGTATAACATAACATGATAACTCAGGAATTACACACAGTTCTCCTGTTTCAAGGTGTTTTTTTTATTTCAAAATACTTGTACATCAGCTCACAAATGTTGTTAATTCAATATATATCATATTAAATACTCTTTAGTCACTTGCTCAGCTAAATCATTGTTGTTTCGAATATTGTGCTAAATCTTACACTAAACATGACTGAGAGACCGACAATACTCGGTGTGAAATGAAAGCTGATGAACCAATGACGAAGTATGATATAATTCTACGCAAGCCTATATAAAATTAATTATCTTGTTTAACATATTGGTAAGTTAGTATACGGTCTACCAACTTGCTTTTTTTCCCTAACAGCACTCAGTAGGGCAGTGTAGACTAGCTTAAACTGACCTGTTGCTTGAATATCGAGGAACGTTTTGTGGCTAGACTGTTAAAAGTGCAAAAACGTTAACTATTACATTTACAACTTTTACATTTAATATTTCACAATTGGTAGATATGGACCTACACTTCGAATCGCAAGTGATCCTGGCATAGGCCTACATATTCATCTTTTTCATAATCCTCGTCGCCTTTCACAACTTTCATGCTGCTTTCATACTAGTGTAGTTTTGTAGCTTTGTCGCTGCATGATGTATATTTTTTTGCAAAAACTTGCCGCTACATCGTCGCTGAGATAATCGACAATATCGGCAAACGCACGACAAGATTTTTCGAGTCACGAATTCATCTTTCTGAGCGACATGAAGCGGCAAAACTGCAAAGCTACAAATGTGTGAGACGAATCAAGCGATAGAGGTACAAAGCTGCAAAGCGAAAATAAGTATGAAAGCAGCAACAAGGAAATTTCATAGGGGTATCTGGACTCGCTGCCATTTTGTGTCGCTCATGGAGTAATCAAATCAAAATGGCAGCGAGAACAGATTCCCCTATTTAAGTTCCTTGGTACATATAGAAAGAAATTTACTGTTGATTTGAAAACTTAAGAAATTTGTTAAATCGGATACTCACTGCCTAAGAATAAAGCACACAATATGACTGACTGACAGTCTTGCATTGCATATACATCAGTGGGGCAAACTACACCACGGAATGTACATCCCATAGATTTAAGAAAGTACAGATAGAAAACTGTACAAGTACTATTTGCACCCTAAAAATTCGGCTAAGTTAAGGAATTGCGCCACGCGGGCGCCATGCCTGGACCGACGCTGTGCGTGTGCGTAGTGACCCCGCTCTGTGTTCTGGTCGTGTGCTACAATTACTTGACTACAATGCAATATGAATCTTACATTTTTCCCGCCAAATTGTGCGTACGCAAGCAATAGCGCTTGACTGACTCGATAGCCGCATTTTCGGTCAAATTACCAATCCATTGCCGGAGTATGGTACATCCATGCACATCGATGTACATTCCAGGAGTGGAGACTGTGTCTACCATAGTACCAGATGTCGATTCACGCTCCGCGAAAGATCTGTGTGGGACTTGCTGTCGTAGGGGTTCGTTCCCCTGGAACGCCCTAAGCAAGTTAAAGCAATCATCTGAGTGTATGTCTTTGCGCCAATGCGTTATACCTATTATACCTACTCGTACTACCAAAGCGCAATTTAACACGCAGTATGTGAGGAGCATGAACGTATCGATATGTGCATCCGTGTACATTCAACTCGATACGTTCGTGTTGAATTTACATGGATGTGCATCCCAGAAATTTACATGAATGTACATTCCAAGCTCTCGTGTAGTTTGCTCCACTGTCACCTAGCTGGAACATTGTCATAACCAATGAAAGCACACTATCTCAAATTATACAAAAGAGCATGATATAGTTTGAAACTCCTAAGCCTGATATGATACCATCGTATAGACATGATAGACGGGACTTCTAAATAATTTCTGAGAAGTATCTAATAGAGGGTTTGCAGGTGACGTCATTGTACTCATAACACCATTTTATGCACCCGCACACAAAAAGTCATCCCGTCACATTACAATATTTTAGCAGTATCACGATACCAGATCAAAACTAATTAAGACAAGATTATAAAATAAATTTATTTTAATTTTCAAGTCAGGATTTGAAGTCAATCACAAATTACAGCAGATGTCTTGTTTACACCAAAAACTAGGCTCCAACCCCACCAGCGAAACGGTCTGCGTGTATGGTGCGTATCGCGTCATGCAAACCCTCTATATCCGCAAACAACCATATAACTGCATTCTGTGTGTTGGTGACGTCACAACGTATCCTGCGCACAACCTGGTCGATCGTCCAGATACTTTTTCAAACTGTATAATGGGTCATTTGATGATGTGAAAGCAGTCTATAATTGTCCCGAATGTGAATCTGAGAGCGTGGGGTACTATTTCTCCCGAGACCCAAAGGCGAGGGAAAATTGTAGTACTCCACCTATAATGTCATTAAATATTTGTTTCACATTGTTTATTAATATATATTCACTAATAGTTTAAAAAAATCTTAATGGCCCGTATTCACAAAAGGGGAATACCTTTATTCCAGGAATAACTTTTTTATTTTTCCCATTGGTGACACCATATTGTATTCACAAATGAAGAATAAAGCTATTCCTCAAGCTAGTTATCCCAAACTGTATAAAATCCAACTTAGCACATGGCTCTGAACCATCTATTTCAAGAACAAAATATCTGGGAATAAAGCTATTCCTGGAATAACTTTTGTGAATACGGGCCAATGTGTATTAGCAAATAGACATGCACATTCAATCATAATAGCATCAAGCATGTGAACGAAACATTCGGGAATGAGGTTGTTAAGTGAAATAGTAGCCCACACCATCTATATAATAAATTCATGGAATTAAAGAGGAGATGACATTGCTTTTATATTACGTACACGTTCTTGTATTTCCCCATGCTACTTAATTCACACATGAATACCGTAAATTTCATATTGTAAGCCGCGGGCACATATATTATGATGTACAATAATGCTAAAGGTGTGTATTCCGATCCATTTTTCTGAAAACATTTTGATACCACATGAAAGCGCATATTTTTCTCATTAACACTGTAAATTTTCACGCCCATATTATGTTTCATCGAAATGATATTGTCAAAAAAAACCTGAATATCTTGTTAACAAAAGAATAAAAACCTACATGTTTCTATGGGCCATCCTCAGACACATTTTTGTCTGTAGCATTAATTTGGCTCAAGGTATGTGAATGACACTTTACAATTGCTTTGTGTAGGTGATGAAAGTTAACCATCATTCAGATATGGAAAAAGTGTATGTTAATTTTCTCACCAGATCGGAATACCTAGATTTACACGGATAGTAGCAACTTTAGCTAGATCATCAGGCTTGGTCAAATTAACACTGTAATCCCGGAGCTAACGTTGCTTATAAAATCAAAGCACAACTATCATTCAATGTTTACAAGCTAAAATATCATTCTACATTTTAACTTTTAAAAAAATAGGTTTCTTAATACATTAATACATTAAAACACTTAAACTGCAACACTTTTAAAACAATAAACATAATCTGTAAGAAAAATAAATATAGCACATATAGAAATATTTCTAATACTTTTAAATCCTACGACCAGATAACAATGTTATCAGCTCGACATTTTTTGTACTAAGTTTGTGATACAAAGTGTTCAAAAGCAACACCTTTCTTAAAACTAATCAATCAATCAATCAATCAATGATACACAGTACTTGCATGAAATGCATACCCCATGAAGGAGTCTATTCGTACAGAGGACCAACGGAGTTGTCCTTCAGAAATACAAAGATTATGGTATTACAGGAGCACAGGTTTTTAAATAATAACAAGTTAAAAAACAAATTATAGAAATGTACAACATGGTTATTTTTAACAAGTTAAAACAAGTTATAAAACAGTAATTTGTATATACAACAGGTAAAACAATAATAATCTTGATAATAGTAATAATTTCACATTCACTCACGCAGCATGCTTGATAGACACACTTGCATTACTCCATGTAGGTACTTCCAAGATTAACGCAGAAGAGATGTAATCTATAATTGTATTACACTGACATTATTTGACACATTAGGTAACCAATATATTGGAAATTGTATATGAACTAAAAAAAACACCCCAATGTGTCATTTCCATAGAGTTCACTCAATGAAATTTACATGAGTGAAATTAAAACTTTTTGAGCTAATGGTTATATTGATTTTCTTGTACCGTGCATTGATACATGGTCAGGATATTTTTTAGGTGTGACATAAATAAACTGTAATTGATTTTCTATGTCATGTGATTTTAGACCCCTTATAGAGTCGAGTCAGGGAACAGACATGATGTAATGTTTTTTGTGTGTCTTCAATATTCAATCGCCTTAAACCCCTTGAAAGTACCTTCGCATCATATTTTAATTGTAATATGATTTTACACCTTTAAACCTGTTTCGCTACACTCTAAGAAATTTCCCGTAAATTTTACGGTAAAATCACTGGCAATTCGGTTGCCAACACTATACCGTAAAATTTACAACTTTGCCGTAAATTATTATAAGGTATTTTACTGTATTTTTACATGTGGCTGTTTATTTTACTGTATTTTACCGTTAAATCATTTTATATGGACCTTTCCTACCTATTTCAAAGCATTGGTGGATTTTGACACCAATTTTCAACTTAAAATCGGATGATTTTCAGTGTCAAAATAAGCATCCCTAGCCAATCTCAAGAACAAGGCATGTTTGCAGATTGCCACACCAAGGGAAAATGTGCAGCATTGGTACAATAACTACAGATATATTTTATATTTAGTATATATTTTCTGTGGTGTCAAATTGTCTTTTTTGCTATTAATATACGGACCTTCCCTGTTTTTTCCACATATTTACGGTAAAATCCCGTAAAAAGACGATCATTGCATTAAATAACTGACATATGCCGTTAAATTTACATTACGTCCGTAATTATTTTCTTACGGGATTTCACCGTTAAAAAATACTGGTTTTCTACCGTAAAAATACGGTCATTTTTTAGGGTGTACCTTGCAAGTTTTTATGATTAAAAAAAGAACAATAATATGGAAACAGTTACCGGACGTGATTCTCTATCTGGAGTTCTTAAACGCCGGGAAGTTATCAACTTCAATGTGATGGTCGTGTCCATGGGGTCGTGTCCTACGTTACCAGTTAAAATAATGTGTAGTACAACTCAAATCAAATCTCTTAGGCGACTAGTCTATAAGATACGAGGGAGAGAAAAAAGAAAGAAAAAGGAAATGAAACCACAACGTTAGCCATGATTTCAAACTATAAGTGCTCCCCCCCCCCGGATCCAGATCCAGTAAGCAATGTCTTCTCATGTGTTCCCGTGTTTGTTCATTAAACACATCGGTGCCTGGATAGCGAGGGAATT
>JXSR01S032553.1:0-18209 GCA_000969725.1 Ophiothrix spiculata | reverse complement strand
CCCCTTGGGCACCAATGGGTGGGAAATACCCCTTGGGCACCAATGGGTGGGAAATACCCCTTGGGCACCAATGGGTGGGAAATACCTTGGTCACTGGAAACAGAGAGTGGTAACTCAAGCAACCTAAGCACTAAATGAATTTCACACAGTAAACAGGTGCATGTTTCAGCTTTAAAATGACACCAAATTAATATTAGCTTGTATGGTTGCAAAGTAACAGTCAATTTATTGCGGAGCGATCCATAAAAACGCAGCACCATTTATCTGGTGGCAGTTCCATAGCAAGATCGGGGCATTGTTCAAATAAACAGAAACTGAAGAATTTATTATCTAAAACAATGTATCAATTACTTGATAAAATGCAAGTCACTATAAACATAACTTGAAAACTTTATTTAAGTTCACATCAACAAATGAACAAACTGGGTTAAGGGTTTACCATCCGTCACCCAGTCTAAAAATGTATCCTTTTGAGTCTTGAGATTTACAATTTTTACCATATTGTGCTTTAATAGCAAAACCTGCCTCTAAACCAAGGGCCCTTGCTTAGACATTTTTACGAGCCTGCGTAACTGCCCTAGTTAAATAATGTTGATGTAATAATAATGGGATCTTTAAAGTGCCTTTTTATCAAAATAGGACAAAAAGCACTTATGATTTGCTGCAGGTAGATCTTCACAACGATTTTACTTCACCTATTCGGTTGTTATATTTTCCCTTTGTGCAGCTTCTCCTAAACCTGGGTGGGGCAGAAAAATCAAGTGACAGCTTTAGATGCAGGAGGAAAACCGGAGTACCGGAGAAAACCTACGAAAGCGAGTATGGACTGTAAACCAATTGCACATACAGCGCCGGGCCAGGAATCAAACCTGGAACACCCAAGACTCATTGATGCAAAGCGAGGGAAGTACTGCTACATGTATGCTAACCCGCTTCTGTTATTCAAGCCGACATTTACCAGCTGCACCAGTTGAACAGCCCAGATTTAAACACTTAGCTAGCTTAGAATCACAACATTTTCTATCATCAACTCATATGTGCCCATATCATCCACCATAAACCTCCAGTAGTAAAAGTCTACCCTGATCAAATTTGTTTCAAATTTTCAAATCTAGAACACATTTTCAGCTTTTAAATTACACTAGATGTCAACCAGAAGTACAGTTACAATTCTTCCAAGCATGTTATGTCAGAATGTTAGAATACCTAGAATCAAGAAACCCTTCATTTAAGTTTTCATAATGCACATTTCCATTTTAGAAATATTAGTTTTCAGATTTTTTTGAGTTGAAATGAAAGTTGACATTTTGCTGGTAGATAAACAGGTATGACCATTTCAAAATGGAAAAAAATCAAAATGTTGTCAAAATACTACAAAATGTGTTTATTTTTGTAAGGAATTTAAACTTAAAGCAATACTTTAAAGTGTTAAAAATGAAGAGCCCCCTGTCACCCATGACTTTTGATTTTTTTGGGCTTATTGGGTTTGTTTTTGGTAGATATAAATACCCTCCAAACGATTTGGCTCAAAGATGCTTACTTTTCTGTTATGGCCATTTATTGAATTAAATTCGGGATCCCGCAACATGTATTAATATAGGAAAGCATGCATGTCCTTTTTATTTATTTTTCAGTGGCAAAACAATTTTTTGACAAAATACACTTGAAAACGCTTTTAGATAGTCATATTCCTTCATTTTTGATCAAAATCTTATAATATTGCTTTAATGGCGGTTCATGATGGATAAACACAAGCAATATGTTATCACTCACAGGTAAATGTACAGGTACCCATTTATCTATCATTATCTTCATTCATAAATTACTTGAGTAATTATGGACTCAATGATACAGCAAGTATCACATGATTGTGACTGTTGACATTATAAACACATGGTAAACACTGTGCCATTATTATGGGCGGGTACTTGATCATGTGATCATGTACCGCTAATACGCTAACTTAGTGGCCGTGATGGACTGATGAGGATTCAAAGAGTCATTTGTGTTTTATGTACACTATTATGTGCACAGTGGTTATTTTCGTAAATCCAATGCATTGTAGAGCTCTATTGCTAGAGTTCAGTCCAAGAGTTCAGTGCGCAGCTAGAGTCTATTTCACGAAGACATAAAAAACCCATCACAAGCGTGTGATGCATCGCAAGGTTTATGAATACAGCACAGGGAAAATTCCAACACATCGCAATGAGTCAAATGGTGATCATAAATTTGCGATGAACATTTTACATTGTGATCTAGTTGAGGTGAAATGATTATGACGATTTCCTAATAACAGCGTAATAATGTCAAGCGCTATGGTACTTCGGTGAATAGCGTGCATACAAATGCCGGATATAGTTATTAACGATGCCACATCGGCCACAGACTCAACTTGAGGCACACATTCCAAATTTGGCATATTGAATATGAACATAATGGTAATTATAGTGCTTACCCCCCCCCCCAAAAAAAAAAGGGGGGGGGGGAAAGTGAGGAGAAACATCTATTTGGGCAAGTCCCTTTAAATGACGTGCTCACGCTAAATGACATTCAGAGCCTTAAGGCAGCTACTTGGTGAAAAACCAAGAATCTTGGACCTAGAATAGTTAGGGTCTTACCTAATATGATTTCATCATTCCCATCATTTTATCTATTTCATTTTTCAATATTTAACCGGATCTTTTTATTGGCACAAAGCCAAGTAGTCAATCAATTGATATTTTCGAGTTCAGTTATCACTATCAGAATTTTTGTCACAACAGCAAACTGGACAGAGGTCTGGCTGACTGCCAGTTCAGTCAAAAATATACTGATTATAATAATTCCTAACAGGCGGTATAGGACACGATTATTATAGAAGCTAGTAAATTAAGGGACGATCGAGGGATTTCTAAAACGCAAATTTAGGATGTACGTGTTTTTACGATTTTACGTGTATTTCTATTGGGTCACGTATTGAAGAAAATATTACAAAAGTTGTATTTTTACCTTTCCTCAAAAAATTACAAAAGTGTTCTTATAGTAACTAGCATAATTGTGACCGCCCAGCCCAAAACAGCAGTAAATGCCAGCTCTTGTTATTTTTACTTTTTTAATTATTTGCAAAGACCGTGCTTTAAGGATTAAAATGACACCTTAATGAACTTCACACTATTTCCAGAAGTCAAGTTATGGTCTGTCAAAGGTTGTCAGGGAATAAAACGTATAACTGAGATAAACACGCTCAAAGATTAGGAAGCCCTATATTTTCTGTTGATTGTCTTAAGAATATGCCAATTTATTTCACATTTCCTATCATTTTCTTGAAATGAAACTTTGCCCGTATTTTGTAGTAAGCACTAGGATTGTGAATCTGTTAAAAATCAATTTCGGCAAATTATGACCTTGACATGTATTTTCACCTGTAGCGCAAAATGAAGTTTCTGGCATTTACTGCTCATACGGGCTGGACGGTCACAATTTTGTTATTCCAAATCCGCTGGGGTTCACGCATGAACCCCACTTTTTAAAGGTCATATTTTTTTACCGATTACTAGGAATTAATTTTAGTGACCACCCGGAAGTTGTATTTTTCTACGAATTATCCAACAGCTTACGCCAGAGGCGGTATAAGACATGACGCAGGGCTCCGGGGATCGGCTACGATACCGTATGGCAACCAGTACAGTTGCCATGACCTGCACCGCCTGAATTCCTAACATTTTCCAAAATGTACAAATGCAGAAGAATCTTGGGATTCTTACAAATGTCCTTGCAAGAATCTAAATGGATTCTCGGAACAATTCACGAACTTCTGACCCTGAACTGGCTATTATTACCCAGACTCATACTGATTTTTTGGCTTTTCAAATTCCAAATGGATTCTTGGAACTATTCACGAACTTCTGACTCTGCACTGGCTAATATTACCCAGATTCATTATGAATTTTTGGCTTTGGCCTTTGGAATTTCCAAAGGAAACAACCTTTTTTTTTATGGTACTTACTACCTACAGATTCAAGGTGACAGTATTTTTTTTGAAGGGGGAGGGGGGAGAACAGGAAAGAAGTACCATACCGTACTAAGAATGGAAACACCTCCCCCATTCTTATTCCTCATTTTGGAAATGGTACTGGTTATGATTAATTGTTCAGTGCTTATTTTTCCCAAATGAGTAGTAAAATGAGTACTAAATAGATGACAGTTCTGAAATATCATTACAGCCAATTTGCTTTTTTAAAACTCTTATTTCTACGGCAAAACAATCCTTACAATTAGAGAAATTATGATCAGGCTCTATTATGTAACCATAGACTATTACTGTACATTTTGTACATGTAAATAATACTCTTAATTGGCTACTGAGTGTTGCGTTGCCACATATTGAACCGTGCTTGATCTAAAATGTTAATATTATGTAACCATAGACTATTACTGTACATTTGCGTTGCCACATGTAGTACTTGAACCGTGCTTGATCTAAAATGTTTATAAATTGCAGGTGGTATAGGACACGATTTACTTGATTTAGGCTGAGGGATTTCTAAATGCAAATTTAGGGATACATTTTATGTGTATCGCAATGGGCAGAGCCACAAACTATGTACTGAAAATATTACAGCAACTCCTTTTTTTTTACATTGATCAGATAAATTATAAAAGTAATGTCACAAAATTAAACATAATTCTATTACTCTAGATTTATCCGCTGGGGTTCACGAGTGAACTCCACTTTTTATAGATTTTGTCATATTTATTACCGATTAGGAATATAATTTTAGCGGCCATCCCGCGCGATCCCGGAAGTTGTATTTTTCCACGATGTTTCCAATGGCTTACTAGAGGTGGTATAGGACATGACGCAGCCGGGTATCGTCCACGATACTGAACGGCAACCATCGTCTACGATACTGATCGGCAACCATGCAATAGTTGCCACGGCCACCCTCCTCTGCAAATGGTTGGAAATAGTTAGTGCTAAGGGACGCACCATTAGATATCCAGTGGGGGTGGGTAGGAAGTTGCGTTTGAGGTTGACTTCTTTTTTTGTTTGCATCCTGTTCGGGAGTGATTTTGTACTCAAAGTTACCTGCTTTCCCCCAACTCCATGCTCAGGATTTTTCTTCTTCAGCCTTTGGAGGGGGAATGTTTTCCCGAAAACTTCCTACCCACCTACCCAACTGGATATCTAATGGTTTATCCCTAATTGAGGTAGCAATGCATCTTCTCTACTGAATGCATCAATTGTTCAAATATTCAGGGTAAAAAAGCCTAAAATCAACAATTTTTTAAAACAACAAATACCACCTATAAAAATTAAATTTCCTGCATTCAAGATTCGTGCTATTATTTATTGTTTTTTACGCCCATCCTAGTCAGTGGGAGGGCCATAAATCAATTTCTATTAGGCCATAGATCATTTCTATGGTCTAATTCGGCCGCCCTCACTTGTAAAAGTGTTCCATGGCCTAACTTCAGGGGCTACTTTCTTAAAAACTCTTACCGACCAAAGATTTCAAATGAACTATTACTAATTAAAGGAATTGATCGAAGATGCTCTTCTAAATAAATGCAAATTGAGTAGGCATGGTAGAGTTACATATCCTGTTGCTGGAAGTATAGCCCACGTATTTCCATGAATCCTCCAATCCATGCATGTCTGTAGCTTATTAGATTGCTGTCTACCGAATGAGCATGCCATACAGGGTAGCTATGAATGTCATTTTTGCATACATATGTACACAATGTAATTTTTATTGGCAAGATTAGCGCTGATTGCATCAATTAATGATAAATTACATGTAGCAACTCTTGTACTATGCTTTGTAAGAACTACTGTAGACAAGCTTTTTTTTAAGGGGGCAAGGACCGGGAGCCAGCAATCTGAAAAAAGTGGCTCCTGGTCCTTAAAAATTTCCAGAGAACCGGGAGCCATTTTTTCAGGACCAGGAGCCATTTCTGAAATCGTATATAATTGGAGAAAAAGCGTTTTTTTCTTACATTATTGACTGTTTCTTTTATTTGCTAAGTATTAAACATTAAACTAGATGGATAGACTACCATTTCTCTATGCAACAAAACAGATGTGCAAACACACTCCCCTATTAAACTATAATAATTTGGTTTGTTTACAAATTTATTCTATTTTTATTTGTACTTTTTTGTTCATTATTTTCACTGTTAAAACCATTTTCATGCAAAATATTGTTTTAAAAATTATTTGAATTCATTAAAACTCATCTGGAACAACGTTTTTTGCAAGCAATTGGTCAAATTCTTCTGCACTCCAACCAGATATTTTCTCAATTTTTAGAGTGAACTCTGGGTCATGCTACAATGCTGGCTGAACACGTGGAAAATGTTCTGATTTACCGCTTAATTTCGTCCCGTTTCCGGGTGTCAAATTGCATGTTTTACATATCAAAATAATCTTAGAAATGTGTAAATTTAGGAAATTATACCGAAAAAATATGGAGTGTGCTCCACTTGAAGTCGCCATTTTGAAAGTGGAGATTCCCTGAACCAAAAATAGCATCATTAGCTATGTCATCAAAAACGGAATCGTCCATTATGCACAGAGAATAGGGGTGCAGCTAGCAAAATGGGTAGGTAATTAAGGATTTCTAATAAGGATGTATTTCTGAAATTAAGTGATTTTTTAATCTAAAAATAATAGTTAAGACAGTCTAGTAGTTACAACAATCAATCAATCAATCATGGAACAGTGACCAATAAATTATGCTATGCAGTCTTGTCTACCCCCTGTACAAATGACTACGTCACAAGTTTTCGTTTAGGTCACGTGTTGTAAACAAGATGATGATCAGGCGGTGAGCGGCGATCGATGATACAAAAAAATATTAATAAAACATTGAATTGATAATAACTGAGATTTACTAATTATACTTTGAGAAAGGTAACCTTGTTGACAGATGATGTTTGTGTCATTTTAAGGTGATGTTTTTCACAAATTCTGTTGAATTTTCTTAAGCTTTTATGTTCAATTCATCATAACATCTAGTGTGAAAATTAATTCTGATTTACGACCGGGCGACACTTGCTTATTTTCGGCAGCGCCTTAGTGTGTTATTTTTGGTCCAAACCGGGCGCTAAAATGTGAGGACCGTTGGGTAAAAATCGCCCGGCGCCCGTTTAAAAAAAGCTTGACTGTACATTGAATTATATGAGATACTGATGAGACGTAATAAGTGTGTGTAATACAGCTAAATTAAATTGTTGTGTGCAATTCAAAATGAAAAACTCACTGCCTGTTTTTAGACCAAGCAAACTAACCAACCCTGTTTTACTGATAGGACCCATCCAACCAAAAAACGTTGACAAAATGACCCCTTCAAAGCTTGAATCAGTAGCCTATTATAGATAGAGATTTTTGCAAGGTTGCAAAGCCGACTTGAGACGCATTGCATTTTGACATGCACATAGCTTGGTGTACATTGATTTTTGAGCTGAAAATCCAATATACAGTTTCTAGGCTTGAATGCGTCACAAGCATAAATTCAGGCGTTTCAAAACACAATGCGTCATTTATAAATTCAGCTAGAAAACCTTAGATTGTAAAAGATCGAAATCAACTACATATCCTCTTATTTTCACAGTGTACAGGCCTATAAAAATAAGAGCAATGTTCACATCTTTGAGTTTTAGGCCAAGAAAAAAAATGTTTGTTTGCCCTTTCATGAAAAAAATCAGTAGGGTCGGTAGGTCGATTTTTCAAAAATGTATAATGTGCCGCAAATTCAACACACCAACACGTCAAGATTTTCGTGATTCTTGGCCTTACTGACATTGGGATACTTTCACTCCCTGTTCTTTAACACAATATGCAGAGACTATCTATATCTATTTTACATGAAGTTTTCTCTGTGGAAATACTTTCCAGTGATGTGAACTTTGAATTTTGAGACTATGATAAATTAAGTCTTTCTTCCTAGTACAGCCTGCTACATGTATAAGGATAGGGCCCTCTTTTTTAATTACATGCAATATTTGATCATTAGAATAGAAATCCTGAGCAATGACCTATGTAAACAATTCCTCTCAGTGCTTAATTACCAGTTCTCTGAACACTAATCATGCACAGCTTGATAGATACATCAAATAGAACACTCAACAAAATTGTGCACAATTTTAGTCACAGTTTGTGACTCTCGTGTTATGCAACTCTCAGCTTGATAGATACATCAAATAGAACGCTCAACGGAATTGTGCAAAATTTTAGTCACAGTTTGCGACTCTCGTGTAATGTCGAATGCAATATTAGATGATATCGTTTACAAAGCTGAAGGGAGATGTTACATAAATTTGAGCACAAAAATAATCCATGCAATGAAGTTTTCCACTGGTCAAAACCCTTATCCCATAATAATTCTGTTTTCTGAGCCCTAGTGTCAAATGCATTTTGTTTGTAACTGATTTAAAGGGGCAATTCAAGATCCATTTTTCATCCTCAAGGTCACTACCAGTGTTTCCGCTAAGGCCGTATGGCACGCCATTGGCGCAAAAGCAGTGAAAATTGGCGCAACAAATTTCTAAAAATTTGTGAGAAAAGATATTTTTCAAGCTTTAACAAGCCAAATTTCAGCCACAGCTCATGATTTTGGCACAAGCACCTCTTAAACTTTGTCAAACTTGCTCGAATTGGCGCAAGCTCAAAAACCTTAGCGGAAACACTGGTCACCACTATCATAATTGAGTTTTTTAGCTAGTAAGAATCCTTGACTGGTATATGTTGCAAACCCTAAACCATTCTTTCAAAAGATAACCGAGAAAATGTGTCATTTTCTAATCACTGATTGGGGCCCTGACAGTAATTATCAGAGTAGTCAATGGGAACTTTTAAAATGCTGAAAAATTTGTAACTTGAAAAAAGTTTGGTCGGAATCAAGTGAAATGCTATTCTTTTTCAGTACCTTAGAGGAAAGAGGTGAGTTTTTGTCACAACAGGAACAATAATTTTTCACCTTTAGTAGCAATAAAGGACATCCATCGCATATATATATCCACAAGTTGTGACAAGAATGGGACATCGGGAAGTACATACGCAACATCCTTCCCAATCAGTAATCCACAGTACCGTGACATTGCGCATGCCTGAAAAGTGTTGTGTACTCGTGTAAAATGCACACACGATTGCGTTACGTCAGGCTCGTAATTTTCGTGTCCAAGAATTATTTGAAACAACAATAAATGATATGTTTTTTAAAGGTCTGACTCCAATTAAGAGCAGAAATGTTGTTTAGGATACAATCACTATGGAGGTATTTCCAAATTTAAAATGCCAAGTGCTGTCTTCAGTCTATTGATTTATGAGAATGCCAGTGATGTCATCACACTGTTAAGACACGCAAACATCAAGTTGATTCTGTAATCAGGGACATCATGTGAAATCTTCACCCAGGAGTTATGGTGTTTTTATTGCATTACGCAGCTATAACCGACAGCCATGAGCTGTGTGTGGACTAGCTGATGTATTAATCTACAGCACTTGTAACTCAGAGGAAATCAATAGGATGTCCTAATGGGAATTCACTGATAGAGAGAGGTCAGTTTGGGCACAAAACTCATTGCAATGACTTCATTTGCAGCTCGGAATTAATTTTCTGATTACAAATGCGTGTCCTTTTACAATAAAAAAGCCTATATATGTGATGACTCGCTCCGAAAAGGGGGACTTTGCGACAGAACACTTTTCGAGAAACCGGTGAAAATAGGCAGCAAAAAATAAAGAAAATAATAATTTCCAGCAGATTTTCTGTTGTAAAATTTGATTGCCTTACTCAGTTTCAACAAGTAAGGTGTCATTTTAAAGCTTAGAAAATGCTATAACAGATGAAATGATAAAATCAAAATTGATATCATCTGCAAAGTCCACCCTTTCGGGGTGAGCCATGATCACATATAAGATATAGGGACCTACTACAGTAGACTATAAATTTTAATTGTGTAGCATTGTCACAGGGATGAAAAGAGGGGATACGTTGATGTAAATAACAAAACTAGTAGAGTGAAGGTAAAGTCAACTAAAACTTCACCAAACACAGTATGTTGATTCAATTATTTTAAAGCGTCAAAAAAACTGGTATGGGTGCTACGCACGTACCTCGGTGACCCTTTGATAATGTAAGCCTTGATGATGTCAAATATATTTATATGTACAAAAATGTGGCAATGTTGACAGAAATGCAAATAAATAAGTAAAGTAGTGCATTTTAAACAAGATTCATGAAGACTTAGCTATTTGTTAATATTGTTGTGTATACTGAATCGGTGGTTGAATCGGCAAAGTTCTGTAAGTTTGCCGATTATCCCCATTATCATGCTTTGAGCTGTCAAATACATGATAATATCGGTCGGTACGCATGATAATGACAAAATTGGATGATTTACGCCCAATATTTATTGGTCTCGCTATGAGTTTTAAAATATTGGGCTCGACTGCGTCTCGCCCAATATTTTTGCAACTCATAGCTCGACCAATAAATATGGGCTCAATCTATCCAATTTTGTATCATTATCTTGCCATAATCTGAAGATATCTGATCTGCCTGTAGCCCATCACTATTGCTCAAGGTTTTCCCTCCAACATAACAGCAATATTTTGCTTTTGATGATTGTGGTTTTTTTTGTAAAATAAAAAAGAACCTGAAACATTAAAATGCTATAATAGTACTTACCCCTTCTGGCTGATCAACCAGCATCTCTTCATTACTCTTCCCCTGCAAAGAAGACAAAAACATCAATTAAAAACACTATGCAGTCTTTTTTTAGAGATTTTAAACAAGACATACCATTGGTGATGCATTTTGGAAAACAGTCTTCGAAATATAATTTTTTCTCCACATGCACATGTGTATGTAACTTCAAAAAGTAAGGCCTACCTGCACAAAATATTAATTTCTGCATGCACATTTCAATTTACCAAAACAAGCTACGATTCAGCTGTCTTACATGATGTACTTCTGTCATGACTGTGTGACGCCCTCGATGGATCGACCAGCACATGTGTACTTTTCGCTGGTGCAGATTCTGCCGGAGATTCAGAAGCAAAATCTGCGATATCCTCTTTTTCAGCTTGGGAAACTGCTGAACTTTACTCCATAAACGAGCAGTGTACATTGCGTCTGCGATTTGGTCTTTCCCATTGGTTTAGGTGACAAATTTGGCTTGTGTTTGTTATTGTTTTGAGTGACAAATTTATTTTTGTGAATGAAAATTTATCAATATGTTAATCTCATACCATTGTTTGTGAAAATATGAAAACCAGACAGTCGTTATACATATTGGTTCGTATCAAACGCAACGACGACTGTACTACAAAATGTATGTGGCAACAAGACTTAAGCAAAATTTGCTCAATTGCGATACATGTATCCCTCTAGGGCAGTATGATATATGATATATATATATTTGATATGATGTCACACCTAGTCGAAACGGAATTCCCAGATAAACAGCAAGCTTACATGCACAACCAACAAATTACCTGCATTTGTGTAATGTGCATGTGCGCACGTGGTATTTCGAACACTGCTGGAAAACTGTGTTTTTGTCTTTGTTTCTACTTAAAGTTACCTTTTGCATAATTAACTTAGAGAGTGACTAAAATACGGGCTGCGGGCCGCAGGCTGCAAAAATACAAGCCAGGATGCGGACTGCGGGCTATGGTATGCTAGTCCTGGTTACCATGACTTCACAATGAATTTTTTATAACAGGCTTTTTCTTCAATGTTGAGTCATGGAATAAAATATGTATCACTTTTGCCAAATAAGAAAGTGAGATTTCAACAATCTTTACTACCATAAAATGAATGCACATCCACATCCTCGACTATAAATACTCCTCTGAGTCTCAACTTACCTTTCAGACACTTTGTAGCTGTTTACAATAACATTATCTTATAAGTATTTTGGACATTTTTGTCGCGAGAAAAATTACTTGACATTCGATCTTGCAAAATGCCTGTAACAGTATTCTTGGCCTCGAATACTGAGCGCCTGATTTGATCGGGTCAGATTTGGGCGCACGCTTTGGCGCCCAATATATGACGTACAGAAGTGCTACGCCAACGAGTAAAATATGTGACTTGATGTGGTCGGTTTTAATTGAACACCCCTTTTTACACCCAATCAAAATTTACTTCATGCCGATAATTAGTCTGATCGGTCTATTATCAATCCAATGTAAATAAACAGTTACGAAGGCCCTACGAAGCAGGAGAAAATGTGAAGATATATATTTTTCCCTTTTTTTGCAAATCACGGGACGGCGATTTGTAAAAATCTTACGTTTTTGGAATCCTGCGACTCTAGGAAACAGGTGAGTAATTTGTTTTAGGCAATGTAGAAGGACAAGTTATCATACAGAGCAGATCTGGGAGGAGTTCAGAGATAACTGCCGACACATCCACTAAATGGCTATATTTTTGCGCATAAGTTCTGTGACCAGGGTTGTCACCAGGCATTTTTTAGTGCCGGGTAAAATTTATGTGAAATAGTAAGGAAATAGAAATTTTGTTAATAATTGTTATTTTTTCTATTGATTCTTCATTGATTTTGTAACTTTTGAGTCTTGAGAGCCGGGTATTTTGACTCAAAATCAGCCTGAGTGCCGGGTGGAAATGAAGAGGACCGGGTGGTCCCGCCCGCCACCGCCCGGCGTAGTGACAACCCTGGTGTGACTTCGGACCTACGTAAATTACAATACCCCATGATAAAAGTTAATGATGGCCCGCAAGTCACAGCTCTATGCTAATGGTATGCGTTCCATGGATTGCAGGCTGCATGCTTTGAGTTGTGGGCTGCGGGCCGTTGATTGTGGCTGTTGGCCATGATTAATGTGAATACATACAACTTACATTTATAATTGCATGTGAAATCGGCAGTTAGTTCCCCCCCCCCCTTAATTTGTACCTAAAGTTTAGACAAAATGAAAATTGTAAAATGACTTTGATCTACTGTATAGGCCGAAGTGGTATTTTTTGCGCTACATTGGGGTAGCGCGAAAATAAATGCACTGTGAAAATTAATGTGTTATTGTTGGAAATTCTATACTCGGCCAATGTTCTTCGTGCGCGAAAATAAAAACACGGGAAAAGGTCAAAAAATGGCCGTGCGCGAAAATATTGGCGTTTACAGTTTCAACATGACATAAAGTTTCCGTTCACATCAGTTCCATCCATTTAAAAAACAGCTTGCCAGTCCGAATTTTAAAATAGGCTCATTAGTCCGAATTGCAAAAACAGCTCGCTAGTCTGAAGAGAAAAAAACATACGCATATTTTTATTTCCGTTTTTCAAAATGATCCGGAATTCAGAATAGCGATCGAGCTTTTTTTAAAATTCGGACTAGCGAGCATATTTTGACATTCGGACTTGCTCGAGAAACACAAGCCAAAAAACTTCGTTTTTGGGAGGCAAGCTGTGTAGTACAGCCTATCACATAACTGCCATTTGTGCATGAATTGAAAAATACAAATGGCACTTGAAAAACAGAAATGTTTTATTCCATATTCAAGAAAGGAACCTTTTTTGAATTAAATTTATCAAAATCACACTGTTTGGATCAGAGAAATCAAACGGTATGTATGGTTTGTTTACGTCGGTAACCATTTGTAAACACATCTTCAAACATCATTTTAGTGTGACTAACAACTTCAGGAAGTGTTACTAATAGGTAAATTTAAATCTAAATATCCTTTGTCGTGTTTGTGGAGTGTTTGTGGCGAGTCGTCGGACTGGAGAGCGGACCACCCAAACCAAGAGAAGAGATCAACGTCGGCCCATGAGCCTCTGCGCCTGATTGGCAAACCCATTTTGCTGTAATTTTTTCATCAAACTCTTCCTCATATATTTTGTTAAATAATATCATTTATCTAAATATAATAGAAATTAACAGAATTTCCCCATTTTTGATTTCCAATTTTGTGTATATTTTGCCTTGCGCATTACACATTTCTATTAGTATTTACATTTCCTCGCAAGTATCAGATAGACGTGTGGTCTAGTGGTAGAATTCTCGCCTGGGGATCGCGGATCTCAGGTTCGATTCTTGCTTCGGCCAATTATTTTACTTTTTTTTTTCTTCATTTCTTTTCTTTTTATTTCAATTATATCCAATCATTTTCTTTGACATGATATAATTCTTCTTTTTTTTTCCCATTCTTTCTTTTTTAAAAAATTAAAATAAGTCTTGAGCTACGGTGCACTTCGTGAGGTAGTCATACCCCGATAGCGAAAAATAGGTATCTTCGGATGATCCTTGTGTGTTTATTAGGAGTACACTTAGGAAACCTGTGATAAAATAATGTTAGAAACATTCATCTCCTTATGGGTATGTGTCACAAACCTTAAGTGTACTCCGATTACAACAAAAGTGAGCTTCTAAAGTTGGCCAATTTTGACAAAAACGCAATGTATTTCAATGGAACAAATTAGCGATATTTGAGTTTCTGTATAAGAGATTGGAAATATCGAAAAGGCTATTGGGCCGACGTTGATCTCTTCTCTTACCCAAACCCCACAACACTATCATGGACCTAGCCTATATGGAAAATGTTTTTGTTTACCACGTTGTAGAATACGATTCTTACTGCTTTTGCAGATAGTGATTTTTTTCCCATTTTTGGTTGATCTTTTTAAAGTATGGATTGTATAGATGATCAAGTATCTCATTCTTGTCAATGAACGTTTTCTCCTTCCTATTTGATGGTCAAATTGTTTTGAACTTTTTCCAATTTCTTGAAATCATGACTTTGAACTTACATGTAGGCCAAGTAACAAAAATAACCAGTTGATCGTCCGGATTTTTCCAAAAAGTTGGCGAGGGAGGCCCTTATTATTTGTTATTTTTTCCAAGATGGTTGCCATGTCCAAGTTGGCCACCATAACATATTTGAAGATGATATTATGGTATTTAGGGTTATTAAAGTGCAATGAGGATCCTGTTCACTTGTCAATACCAATTAAAGTGTTTTGTTGATTTTTTGTTTTGTTTTGGTTTTTTTTTTTTTAAATAACAAATAACAAAAAAATTGGTGCGGCGTCAAAAATCGGTGATGGAGGGGACGATCAACTGGTTATTTTTGTTACTTGGCCAAGTAGCAAATCTTGCCAAATGCAGACGGCGATGGCCATGCCTCTCTACCGTCCATAATTGATCAAGATACCTCCGCGGTGTCGCTCGTGTAATTTTCATTATGTTAAAGTAGTGCATCGAATAAACTTCCAATTACTTTGCTACTAATGGGGTTCACGCGTGAACCCCAGCGGTTTTGGAATAATACAATAAACTGTATCACTATAGGAGCACTTTTTTTATTATTTAAATAAAGGTAAAAATATGAGTTTTGAAATTTTTTCAATATTAATGCGCCGATAGAGAGACACGCAAAATGTTCCCCAAATTTGCGTTTTCGAAATCCCTAGTCAATAAATTTAGTAGCTTCTTCTAAATCGCTAGGATCGCGGCCACCCCCGCCTGGCCAAATGTTCACCTCGATTCTCTCAGGCCTTAAAATAGATACATCAGAAGGCCTGTGTTCAGGCTAAGGCCCTCTGCAATTGATTCTTAGTTTCTTGTTGGAGGCTCAAAATTTCTGACGATTGAGAATTCATTATTCATTATTTTGTGTCAATTCATTATTGAATTTTAATTGAACATATAAACAGATATATTTAAGTGGTTCCAGAAGCTAAAAAATTACTTTATAGTAACTTAAAGTGTCAAATCCCTTTTGTATACTATCTACAATTTAAATATCATCTAAAGCTATTTAGATTTGGGGAGTTCAAATGCCCAATTTACGCTAAAATGGTATGGATTTTTTCATTATTTATGGTAAAATAAGCAGCAGCCATGTTGAGTTGAAAAAGTGAGTGGGGAAACTGTTTTTGGCAATGTTGCAAAACGTTCTTTTTGGTCTAATAACTATACTGATAAAGTTGGTTGAAGCACCATTTTGTTGAAAACTTTGTGAGCATATGAGCAAAACTATGAAATTTAGTCTCATACATGTATGTAAAACCTGGCTTGCACACTATATATCCACACATGGGCGTCATTTCAGGGGGGACAGGGGGACACGTCCCCCCCATGATTTTGTGTGTCCCCCCACACAATATTAAGTGTCCCCCTCCCACGGTTTTGAAAATTTGCCCTCTGGACCCCCCACACTTCAAAATGAAATGACACCCATGTATCCACATATGTGAAACACCAGTATAAAACAGGTTGATATAGAGGCTATTTTCTGTCGGATTGCTGAATATATTTCCAACTACGATGTTTTCAACAATAACAAGGACTTAATAGAGAAGTAATCCATCCAAAATACTAATATTTCCAAATAATGAATTATAAAATAATGAATTATTTGACCAGGCAGCAAAATCCGATCGAGCCGGCAACAAGAAACTAAGAATCAATTGCAGAGAGCCTAATCATGGACCTGGTTGACTATTGACAAAGTTCTATTGTCATGACAATGTTTGATCTAGTTGTGCCCACCCAACTTTATGGTCGATTATTTTTACTTGTAAGGCTATACCAAGTCCGACCTAAAGTTGGGCTTTATTTATATTCCAAAGTCGGGAGCTTCATTTTTACGTATTTCAGCCTCATCTAATATCTCCGTTCGGACTAATGCTAATTAATGCCTGATGAACGTCATAAATGAACTTCGTAATTGGGGGATGATATTTTACGAAAAATAAAATGACAATTTCTACGGTATTCAATGCACTTGGAAGGCCAATTTAAAATCAAAATTTCTATAGGAATTTGTCACCAAATGGCCATTTGAATAGGTTCAGGTGAATGAGAAGATTTGTAAGTGCATTCTCGTTTTATTAAAATACGGTTTTATACTTTAAGTAACTCAATATAGGAGCGCTTATGGTGCTCCCACATTTGGACCGCTAAATAAAGCCCCACTGTAGCTAGGTAAACAAAAAATCAAAAGTTTCTTTGATAATTATGAAATATATTTCATTTTGTAGAGCCAATTGAAAGAAATCTAACAAGCCATAAATGAGCTCTTTGAGACTTGTGGTTGCAGAGATACATCAATTTTATTGCTGGAATTTTTGGGCCCTATAACAACAGAAAAACTGTGCAAAAAGAGGGTGATTAAGTCAAATTTCATGAAAAATAAGGCTTTCAGTCAAAATCTAAATGGATCCAAGAAAATACTATTGATTGAGAAAATTAAAAATGATTTCTTTTTTAAGATTAAATGATATAGTTTTACATAATGAGGGGGGGATATTTTGCTCAAATCTGGGTCCAAAGTGCGCCACCATTGGTGATGTATTTACCAGTAACTACCCACTGTGTGGTATATAGTAAAAAATCGTAAAAACACACACAGTGGGGCAAGCATCACTAGTTTGATCAGCAATTTTCAATTTCAGTTAAAGTTTGTACTTTAGAATCCTCAACAGCTTACAAAAGACAAAGCATAGTCAACTTACAGTGCTCGATTTTGACATTTGAAGTTACTTGCACAGATGAAATTTTCTTCAAAAATAGCTTAAAAAACTCATAATTTTACTTGCACTCAATGGTACACTAGACCTACTAGTATGTCTATAAAATGATTATATTGTATAGACATATGGATCTCCATTGAACAATGGTTAATTTTGCCAATTTTTTGAAGACTCATTTTGAACAACTCACATCATTGACAAATGTGGAAATGTGCTCTTGCAAACCTTAGTGAGTTGCTTAAGCCATAGGCCATGGTAGTCAAGGAGTTTACCAAACATAAACTTGTGAAAATTCTTGATCACTTTTATGTAAACAATCACCTAAAATATAAAAATGCATGATCAAAGTACACATTTTGATTTTTTTCAATCAACAAACACTGAAAGTAGATACTCATTAATATTGTTAACAATAATACATGAGTGATCCAACAAAAAAGGGATGGCAAATAGCAAAAACGTCGGTGGCTAATTTTAGCCACCGAGAACACGTGCGCCGTTGTATTGGAGGAAATGTCAAACCGTAATGGCTGCCGTGTACGTCTAATGGTACACTGGCAAAATTTCACTTGCACAGAGCAAATTTTACTTGCATTTGTGCAAGTAAAACCCCTTAAAATCGAGCACTGTCAACTTAGTAGCCATGTACACCACACATTTGTACAATGCAAACTCAACTCGGAAGTAATCAGTGATCACTGAATGAGTAATGTGCGTTTGTTT
>JXSR01S032551.1:6437-24709 GCA_000969725.1 Ophiothrix spiculata | reverse complement strand
TATTACGAGTAAAATGACTACTCAAATTAAATCAATGTTAATTCAGCTGCAAGTTAGGTAACATTTACACTATCAGAGCAGTGTCTTCCAAATGGTATTTCAAGTTCATTAAAAAGACATTCCAAATGTTTATAATGCAATAAGTAACATTATGTTTTTATCATCAGGGTAGAAGTAAATAAACTTACAATTTACATCAAATCAGCAAATGGTGATTTTTAGTTTATCTTCCATAACTTCATTTTAAGTGAGTCGGCAACCTTTGATATATAAAAGAAATAGTTCGTCATGGCAACAGTACAATATAACATCATTTTCTTTGATATTTTTATATGAACAGTAACAAAATGTAACACCTAAACATGAAAGTTAATGAAACATGCCATTTATTATGTCACCTTTAATTTAATATCACATAACAATTACTTATTTTGGTATACAATGTCAATTGAAATTATTAATTTCTACTCTTATTCAAAATAATAATAATATGAAAACATAGCATATTTTTTATTAAGTTTCTTTCATAATGTAATTTTGGTTTCAAAATGCAAGTTCATATTCATATTCTGTTTAGAAACACAACCAAAAATTGCTTTTGTTATAGTGAACTTTATGTGAATAATGGAGTACTTGTTAGCAAAAAGTAACATAATTAAATGACATGTAAAAACATTTTTTCCAAAGCAAGGTTGACACATCCATACTCATTTTTCCATATCTCAAAAAGTCAGAGTTTCTCTCCCAATTGTACAATAAGTTTCCTGATTGCCTGCTTTACCTCTGTTCATATGCTCTTCTTTAAATAGAATTACATATAGCCATTTGTTGATAAAATAAACATCAAAACTATGTAAAGGGATCAGCCTGTTTTTGAATAGGTCAGATCCTAAATCTTTCTTTTGAAGCATTTGGGCCAGACTCCATTGTTGTACACTGGCGGTCAAAAATGTTTGCACACAAAACCTTTAACCAGCCATATCTTGAGAACCATTCATCATTTGCGTCATTTTTAAAATTTTATATTTTACATACATAGATCTAAAAAACTCAACAGGAATTGTATTTACTTCATTTGAAAATATGGCGTGTCAAACATACTGTATACTTTCTTATGCACATTTAAAAACAGATTTTAAAAACATAATTGCAACTTAAACCTGAAAATGTTCTTTATGGTTACACGCACGGTGATAAAGAGCATTGAGTAATAAACTACATAGGTACATATTGAAAAGTTTTTTTAAATCTTTTAAGAATCTTGGTCGTTTGATAAAATTATTTAAGCATCCGCAAACACTTTTGACCCTTTGTGTATTAGTTGTGAGGGGATCATTACACATCCTTCCTTACATAACAGTAACCTTTCTAGCATTGAATAATGCCACTGAGTACACATAAATGGTGAGTATCATGCTCAAGATCACTATAATATCACTCCATCACCCATGACTCTAAATGTCCTATGATTATGATTCAAATCACATATTATGAATGGTTATGACTAAATATTAATATATTTCTATGATATCATATGATAATTCAAACATGATAAATAATGCAAAATTGCTGACAATTTTTGTGTTGTCATGCTTTACATGTGCCAACTAATACACCTGACTAATCACACACTTATTGACAGGTGATAAAAACAAGATTTCAAAAAGAATAAATCTTAAGGGATTGCCTGTATGGGCTATTTTTAGAATATCCCATCAACCATTGAATTAACCTATAACTAATAAGGAAGCATGATTTTGCTTTTAATTACTCGGTATTTGTCATATACTACAAACAACAGACCCCTAGCTTATTTCCCCTGAGCCAATCTCAAATCCAATTTCATTTTACTTTCAATTTTCACTACTAAAGATACAAAATGTAGGCTCTAATGTTCCAAGCTTACTCTCATTTCATTTGGACTATTTCCTATTCAGCTAACAGTTCTTTCTCATAATGGTTATTGAATTAGTCTGAATATAATACCTCTAAGAAAGTGTACATAACAAACTAATGCAGTGTCATTTCATTGCACAGATAAGCTTATCTAGATCATTCTTACTATTATATTTTGAATATAAACAAGTCTGTATTTATTCTATGCAGACTAGTGATAATGATCAAGGTAAAGCATTACTAAGGCTTCATTTCCATTGTCAACTCCTGCTCGAATACATTCCTTATTTGCTTTAATCCAAATCAGTTTTCTAATTAATTTACTTTCACCCATCAAGTACATAAATAAACAGACATAAAGCTTGCATTCAAATACTCAGGGTATACCTATTTCTAATTTAATTCTTTCTGTGGAGACATCCTTTGCACCTACGCCTTTTTCAAAGATGCTTCTATAAAATTGTCATCAACAGTGTTTTCGCTAAGGCCGTATGGCGCACCATTTGTGCAGGAGCGGTGAAAATTGGCACTACGAGTTTTTGAAATGTGTGAGAAGGATATTTTTCTAGCTTTATTGAGCAACTTTTTAGTCACATTAATGATTTTGGCGCAAGCACTTCTTAAACTTTGTCAAACTTGCTCGAATTGGCGCAAGCTCAAAATCCTTAGCAGAAACACTGGTCATCAACAAAATTTAATTACGTTCAAATGCCATTTTTGCTCTTATTCCTCTGTAAATGTCGTCCAACTCACTGGAATCCCACTTTAAGGATTTGGTGATATATTTAACCTACATAAGTTTGAATGAAGGATCATAACCTATTTTTTTTTTGCAATTTTGAAGTTTGCTTTGCATGACTTGAGCCAATTTGCTCCAACCAAAATGTGTCTCAAAATGCCCATACATTCAAATAATGTGTAGCTATTGTCAACTTATCTCTTTAAGCAAAAATAATTCAGGTGTACAGAGGTTATGAAAAATATGAGCTTTCAAATGTTAATAAAATCTCCAATGTGGTTGGTGAAAGTAGGGTTGCAAAAGTAATTGAAATTAAATTATCAGAAAATTACAAGATTATATAAATTACATCCTTTATTTTCCCAGTTTCAAATCCAAATGTAAAACTTACTATGTATACTTGCATGAGCTTATATCCAAAAACAACATATAATATATTAACAAAATTACACAAAATGTTGTCTTGAAGGAAGTTTGCCATTTGTTTCTACATTCTCACACATTTAAAATATTTAAACACTTTACATTATAATCTCTGGAAACACAAATAAATAAGACCCAAACTATCTGTTAGTACTTTGCTGAAACTATCTGTAAAAACTTGCGTCCAAAGACATTTACTCCTCAAAGTGACATTCATTCTTGATTTTTGCAAAATCGGAGAGCAAATGAAATCAAAAATCACTAACACATATTGCAGTACTGTAATTATTGAATAAACAAACCCGAGAATATTCAGAGTGATCTTCTATCCCACTAAATCTAAATTGTAGAGAAAAAAAAAGTATATACAAAAAAAGAAAAACATTTTCCATTACTCGCATGCCCAGGATAGCATGCTTTAAATAATTTCTACTAAATAAAAATTATTAATTCAAGTCTCTCAACCACCTTTTCTACTACAAATCCAATACCAATACCACAATCCACACCTTTAAGTCTGTAAGTCACAGAGCTATGGTAAGCTTGTCTATAAATAATTTCCATTCTATTGCACAGTGTCATTTAATTACCATGATTGAAGAGATCTGGTAGATTTGGAAACACTGGCAATATTCTGCACTCAATAAATCAAATCACCTAGTTGAATATTTAAGGTAGGTATTCCTATCTGGCGAGAAATCTAACATATACTTTTTCATAGTGGAATGAAAGGTCATCACCTACAGATAGCAAATATGAAGTTTGATGTGCATATCGTGAGCCAAATTGATGTTACAGGCAAATAGAAAACTATATGAATTTATCTATAGTTTACAAAATTGTACAACAACTCATCACTATTTTAACCATTCAACAAAACATAATATTGATGGTGAAAATGTGCACGGGTTGTGAGAAAACTAGGAACTTCCTTCTGGTATCAAAATCATGCATGTGATTTGATTTTTTTTTTGGAGGGTGGGGTGGATCAGAAAAAGATAGGAACACACACCTTTTTTTTCTAATAGTAATGTGGTGAAACATGGAAAGTTTATAAAATGATAAAGAAGAATATATATTTTACATCTTCTCTAGAAATTATAATGAACTATTATAGTAACTTGACTTAAACACTACGCTCATAATTCAAAATAAACAATACCTGGAGGTTTCCCCATAGTTGCACATTGAATACAACCTTGAGTTGGTGGTTTCACAGCAGATATGTATCCATTACTAGGTGCTAAATCTTCCATAATCCAATATTAATCTATGCAATTCACAGCTCTGCTGTTAAGATAACTCTCTTTGTCAGAGACAGTAGCATTTTTCAGGTCACAGTCTGTTATTTCTATCTTTACTTCTGAAGTTGGGTGCTTGACTTACAGATCACATAATTCACTTTCTCCTTTTTTCTAGTGCATCAAAGATAGTATTCTTGTCATTGAAATCTAGCTAAACGTCGGCAGTAGTTTATTTTTGTTTGAAACAAAGTAAGCATTTAATATTCAGATCACCACATGACGTTTTGCTCTATAATATAGTGCACACTGATGAGATATCAACTTGTACCACTTCATCGGGCAATCAAGCAAACCAATAATATAAGCAATAGTCAAACTCAAGTTAAATCCAATTTCAATCGGCTTCTGTACATACAAAGAAAAGATCAAACATACTTTGGCTACAATAAAACAAAAGAATGTACTCGCAATCCGATTCAACAAATCCTAAAACAAATGTATGTGTGGTTCCTATGACATCATGTGGATACCCAATGCTTTGTTTGTCAGTATGCGTAAAGTAGACCTTCCACATCCCATATCATCCTAAAGTTATGTACATTATGTATGGTACTCTGCCGTTACTGATTCCCTGCCCAGACCCAGGCAACTTTACTGTGACTCATACAACTTTGAGCTGGTTTGTCTACTAGCTCGCCGCTTCAGCTGCTATAAAATTGACAGAAATATACAACTTGGTTTGTGTCTATTCAAATCTACCTAAACACTCTAAATGATTCTTCTGTTACTTAAGTAGAGAAGAATGCATTTGAAGTATTCTGACAATGTAATTTGAAACTTCATTTCTGTTAGGATAAATACTTTCAGAATATACAAATTGAATATCATAATTAAAGTATTTAAAATGAAACATACATGAACACACTGTTTTTTATGATACAAAATAAACAAAATGGACCTAAAAATACTTTAAGGTGGGTTTCTATAGTATGGTAATTGCTATAAATAATGCATAATTCAATTAGGAAAGTGAAAAAAAAATGTCAGTTTCGAAACTCCCGTACCTCATGAACAAACACTAAAAGCCATTTCAAATTCTGTTGAAACAAATATGAGATTCATAACATGGCTCGTTTGAAGTTTTTTGCTTTTATGCAGAATTGCAACCTAGTGTAACGTTCATATTTGATGCATTAAGTGTAAATTGGATAACAGGTGAGAGCAGGAAATGCATCACTGACTTGGCTTGATGTGAAGAACACAAATTGGTGTAAATTTAACCAGAAAACAGGTGTATCCAGCTTAAGCTTAGTAAATACAAATGAGACAATAATAAAATATTGTATTTTATGATATAGCCTTGGGTCATTGACTGTTTTATGTGTCTTTATTCCAAAGACAAAATGCTTAATTCATAGAGCGGAAATTCTTTATATGTATTTCTTGTTGATATCCTTGAAGACATCTGTTTTTCATAACGTTCTGTCTTATGTTAAAGTATATATCACACAGTATGCAATTCATAATAAGAAACTGTTTCTATATAAACAAATCCTACTCTTTCTGCACTGTGGTGAGTTTTATTTAATAAACAGCAAGTTAAAATGTTCATCACTAATAGTTTCCATAACTTAAAATAACTTGCAGTCATGCCATGTAAACATACCTCATGTGTTTTCAAACATTCTTGTCTCAAAATAAATATATCCATGATTGAAATCATAATTCATAATCAAAATGTCAGAAACCTTCATACTTTTGACACACATCTTGTTTGCAAAAATATTGTACACACAGGCCAGCACCACTTGGCCTACAATGGATCCCTGAGAAACACTAGTCATAGTTCACTGAACACAAATGTTTGTTATACCGTAGTTCCTTTCATTGTTAATTTAAGTATGTGCATAGGTGAGTGTTTGTGCATAGGAGAGTGTTTGATAACATGACTTGGTTTTGTTTTTACACTCTTTTGACATGTCTGTGGATTGACTTTGCATGCCGGGTACTGGTGAATCCATATATAGGTCAAATGCCAATTGGTACATCGCCAGTCAAAGTCCCGTTTGCCAGATAAAGCAGCATTTGTGCAATTTGGTCCATCCAAAACCATCTTGATTTGTGTATAATTTGTTCTCCTTCTTAACTATATCAAAACTAATCTGCCAGAATTGATTGCAAATGACGATATCAAATATGAATTGTTGGAAACTCAGTTTGATTCCTGTTACTTTCTTGAGTCTGTCCCGTTACATATAAGCATGCAGGTAGCGATAATCATTATTACATTTATGGAGTAAATACCTACAAACCGTTTGTTTGCTACTCAGAAATAAATCACCAATGTACTCCTCCACAAATTATGATTAAATTGTTCAACAATTCCTCCTCCACAAATTGTGATTTAACCGTTTGATAATTCTTTTCAGAATTGATTTTCATAACCTAGCATTACAATCACAAATCTTTCTCTCACGTAACGCAGCTGATATCACAAATTAGTAGTTATATAGCAAAATGTCATAGCATTCAATTATAACATACACATAGAAATCCCATCAAAGCAAGGTAATGCACTTTCAATTTATTCAAATTTGTGCACATCCACGGAGGAAAGTAGCAATTCTAATAATAATTCAAACAGTGCTGCATCACATTCACAAATCAGCTGTAGGAAATATGTTGCTCATCACGATGCCTCATTCATAACCACAATGTTATAGGTACTCAACGGCTGTCACACTGGTATATATTTACAACTTTCATCCACACTGGATGGTATATATCTATCTCTCACGCTGTTTTGAAAATGATGCAAAAAATTCATGTTATGGAACATCAGAGAAATATATCATTATGTTTTGATTGCATAACTCCAGTACATAGTTTCTCAGTTAAGGCCAAGGACAGAACTAGTGGATACAGGTCGATTTTGATTCACATCACATCAGGTTTACACATAGCAACCTTTTACGCAGGCTGATTGGTCGTCATCCAAGCTTGAACTGCATCAATGTTGTGTGAGAATTTGTCCTAAAGGATGATAGCACTCAACTAGCACAGTCTACTTCATTGTGTGACTAAATAATAATCCAAGCAACCAGACTAAACACGTGTGGTAGTAGTGGTAGTAGTAGCGTTAACTGACTGGCTCAAAAGACCTCCTGACATTTCAAGCAAATTTTCCCATCTATCTATAAACTTGTGGTATCGTTACAAGTCTGCTAGATGGAGCTGAACTGAGGTAATTACTAGCTGGGATACTTGAATATTAATTGGATCAATGATCCTATTCAAGTTCTATAAGGCAGCGTTAATTGATTTAGAACTTCTGATTAAGGGCATCTGTTTATCTACTTCAAGTTGTCGATGCTAAGTTCACCTTGAATTGCTCTTTTGTAGATAGATTACGCTACATCATAAATATTTATATGCAGCGAATTAAAGATTGAAAGGATTGCCAGTGATTTCAATTACAGATTGCAGTATATGGGTTGATCATATTAATAAGATCCTTGCAGATATGCAACAATATATTGACAGGAATATTCTCTGCTAGTGCATCTTATCCAGGTCCTTTTAAAATGTTCTTAGCACAAACGTAAGTAAAATGACTTGAGAAAAGTGCCAGTTTAGTAAAATATGCTGTTTGTTCTCTTTTGCTTTAATTTTCTAACTCAGTTTTTAAATTTTATCTTTCACGACACAAAATTGACATAGTTGCTCTTATTTCTGATTAGGCTCACTTAATGCTTGAAGTACATTAATTCTGTTCATTTTGTGGTTGTAAGCGATAAAAAATACGCAGACGCATGGATGCATCGTTGTTGATTAGCGATGAACAACTCTGTAGCATGTTTGAATACCTAATTAACACATTGTTACTAGAATACAACAAAACCCACAAAACTTGTTTACCATATGTCAGTATCTCTTGAAAATGGTTCTTCAGGTGACACTATCACCTGAAGAACCATTTCACACAGTCTCACCTGAAGAACAATTTAAAGAGCCAATGACCAAAGACTGGACTTCATATAATGTGCAATGTAGATTAGTGAAACATATTGCAGATACAATTTTCTTACACCCACATGACAAACTGTGAACTGCCAGAGATTATATATAATTCTATTTATTAAATTGACACAAATAAAGTATATTATAGAATAAATATTTTAGTGTTAGATTTTTTTTAAAGTTCTTGTTATAGGTGGTAAATTAGTATTTTAAGTCAATTTTAGATAATGGCTTTATGATATCTACTACCTCTTTAAAATTTTATTAATTCATATTAAATTACAGACAATATTAACATTGATATAAGATAAAACAATATATCTTTGCCATAGCATAGGTTAAGGAGTATATTTTTTTCTAGAAATAGAATTATTCATACAAATTCGCAATCTCAAAATAGCATGACTCCAACGTGTACTTAAAGCAAACCCATATATATAAATGCATCCATAAACAAAGAAACCAACGCATTAAAGTGACAGTTACAATCAAATACATTGAGTAAATATAATAAATGAGAGTGAGGATAGAAATGGAATCCAGGATATAGTATTATGAAGAAAGTACGTTCTCTCTCCGGAGAGGCTTGCTTAGAACCATAACAAATGTGGCTTAGATGAGGCATATCAATATTGCAGTATGTTATTACAAGGTTTAAGTGTGTTACAGAGTGGATAAATAAGCTACGGTGAGTGAATTCTCAAGAAAGGATGTCAAAATGGTAATTTTGACTACCATTTTGACATCCTGACTTGAGAATTCAAAATCGTAATTTTGTTTTTGAATGGTATTTTTTATAAACAATTATCAACAACAAATATGTATTTGTAAGGGAGTGGATGAATTATTTAATAATGACTAAGAAACCAAAACATTGATGTGATTTTCTTAATATTCTGGTATCATTATTGAAAATACGATAGAGTTATAAATATAGAATATGAAATTAAGATTTATATCATGATGCTTTTTAAAAGTATCAAAATAGCCCTCAAATTGCTCTTTATCTCATATGCATACATACAAATTGTGTGTTTAATTTATTTCTATCGTAAAATACTTGAACAATTTTGATGTGATTTTTGACATATTATTTATTATCATAACATCCCTGATACCATTTGGAAAGAAATGTACAAATAATACATATACACAACATAACCAAAGTAGAATTTGTTTATTGAAATACTGTGGTAACATTGTGTGAACCAACAGTAAATGGAAATGGTGAACATCTATTTTCCATTTACAAAAGCCTTGACATCAACTACAATGTTGCATAAAAGTGTTTGTTTGATTTAATGGTAATGTACTCACTGTCTCTGTGATTGAAATGGAATAGCAATCTATATATTTATTAAATTTTGAAAAATACAGGGAAAAATAAATGTTTTATTAAGCAAAGCAATGCAGCTCATAGCATGGAAATAACAACCCATATTTATTATGTTTTGAAAAATGCATTTAGGAAAAATGAATTAGTAAAGCAATGTAAGTTCTTATCTTTTAAATTTACAACTAATGAATTTTCTTATTTATATATAATCAAAAGTATTACAGTTTTTCATACTAAATCTGAAATATCATACCACTGACAAAACCATCATTCTACAATAAAATATTTTTTTAATGAAATGACAAAGATTTACAATAAGGTAAAAGAATTTCTTTCAATCTTCAATATTTTGCATATTTAATGCAAGAAATCCTTTTTGATCAATAAAACACTAACTGAAAAAAAAAGGTTTATCAGTATTGTTAACAGTAATGGAATTGTTATTTTGATCGATTTCACAAAGTTAACCCTATACTTTTAAGCATCTCTTTGATTAAAAACTATCTCCTCAGAAATTGACATGTTAAAAATGAGTAGTTTCTCCCCGGAATCGAACCTGTGACCTCTCTCATCCCAATCATACATTCACTGATGCAAGCCAACGGGTATACGCTGCCCTGGCTGCTTTTTTGTGATTATCGCTAATTCTGGTCTGTGACGAATTTGAAATTTCATTTTCGACTTTCTTGATTTTATGATTTTGTACCTCTTTAAAATTTTATTAATTCATATTAAATTACAGACAATATTAACATTGATATAAGATAAAACAATATATCTTTGCCATAGCATAGGTTAAGGAGTATATTTTTTTCTAGAAATAGAATTATTCATACAAATTCGCAATCTCAAAATAGCATGACTCCAACGTGTACTTAAAGCAAACCCATATATATAAATGCATCCATAAACAAAGAAACCAACGCATTAAAGTGACAGTTACAATCAAATACATTGAGTAAATATAATAAATGAGAGTGAGGATAGAAATGGAATCCAGGATATAGTATTATGAAGAAAGTACGTTCTCTCTCCGGAGAGGCTTGCTTAGAACCATAACAAATGTGGCTTAGATGAGGCATATCAATATTGCAGTATGTTATTACAAGGTTTAAGTGTGTTACAGAGTGGATAAATAAGCTACGGTGAGTGAATTCTCAAGAAAGGATGTCAAAATGGTAATTTTGACTACCATTTTGACATCCTGACTTGAGAATTCAAAATCGTAATTTTGTTTTTGAATGGTATTTTTTATAAACAATTATCAACAACAAATATGTATTTGTAAGGGAGTGGATGAATTATTTAATAATGACTAAGAAACCAAAACATTGATGTGATTTTCTTAATATTCTGGTATCATTATTGAAAATACGATAGAGTTATAAATATAGAATATGAAATTAAGATTTATATCATGATGCTTTTTAAAAGTATCAAAATAGCCCTCAAATTGCTCTTTATCTCATATGCATACATACAAATTGTGTGTTTAATTTATTTCTATCGTAAAATACTTGAACAATTTTGATGTGATTTTTGACATATTATTTATTATCATAACATCCCTGATACCATTTGGAAAGAAATGTACAAATAATACATATACACAACATAACCAAAGTAGAATTTGTTTATTGAAATACTGTGGTAACATTGTGTGAACCAACAGTAAATGGAAATGGTGAACATCTATTTTCCATTTACAAAAGCCTTGACATCAACTACAATGTTGCATAAAAGTGTTTGTTTGATTTAATGGTAATGTACTCACTGTCTCTGTGATTGAAATGGAATAGCAATCTATATATTTATTAAATTTTGAAAAATACAGGGAAAAATAAATGTTTTATTAAGCAAAGCAATGCAGCTCATAGCATGGAAATAACAACCCATATTTATTATGTTTTGAAAAATGCATTTAGGAAAAATGAATTAGTAAAGCAATGTAAGTTCTTATCTTTTAAATTTACAACTAATGAATTTTCTTATTTATATATAATCAAAAGTATTACAGTTTTTCATACTAAATCTGAAATATCATACCACTGACAAAACCATCATTCTACAATAAAATATTTTTTTAATGAAATGACAAAGATTTACAATAAGGTAAAAGAATTTCTTTCAATCTTCAATATTTTGCATATTTAATGCAAGAAATCCTTTTTGATCAATAAAACACTAACTGAAAAAAAAAGGTTTATCAGTATTGTTAACAGTAATGGAATTGTTATTTTGATCGATTTCACAAAGTTAACCCTATACTTTTAAGCATCTCTTTGATTAAAAACTATCTCCTCAGAAATTGACATGTTAAAAATGAGTAGTTTCTCCCCGGAATCGAACCTGTGACCTCTCTCATCCCAATCATACATTCACTGATGCAAGCCAACGGGTATACGCTGCCCTGGCTGCTTTTTTGTGATTATCGCTAATTCTGGTCTGTGACGAATTTGAAATTTCATTTTCGACTTTCTTGATTTTATGATTTTGTTGAATGGGTTTTGTGAGGTTTGGTTGTGTTAGGGTTACATGGAGAGATTTTCCATATTCATCAAACATAAAACCAACAGAAAGAGTGGTATTTGGTTGAAATTCAGATGGGAGTTAAAAAAATGAAAAGTCAACTATCACTAAAATGTGACTATAACATCTTCACTCAAAATATATATTTGACTGAAATTAACTTTTCCATTATACTTATTGAAACCATTCATCTTCATGTGTAAAGATGAATGATGGCAGGTTTCATGGAAATTGAACCACCCAGTTTGCAATGTACTGTCAGTATCACAAACAGCTTTGTTGACGTCAATAACAACTATTGTATTTCGTTTAAAGTATAATGTGCTTTCTACAAAGTAATGCATATACCAGACGAGTGAACTGATACTGATAATAATGAATCAATTACTTGTTGTTGGGTTTGATAAAGTCATATACAACTTCTAGATAAGAAAGTTAAGTATGAGACCTGCTTGAACAAATAAGCAGAAAGTGGCAAATGGAGATTTGTAATTTAATGTATCTCAAGTCAAAACAGAGTGGGGACGTCAACTTCTTGTATTCATCCATATAGAATTGTTTATTTTTTTACCTGTAACTAATTTATTAAAATACCCATTAATATTGTATATAAATTTGCTGGAAAACACATAAATTTCAAGTTAGGTCAGGTGTTTAAATCTTTAGTTAGGTCAGATAATTTATTCAAACATTAAATTGTCAAATGTCTAAAATTAAACAAAAAAATTCTGTCCAGCGATATCAAAATCCATTCTCATAATTGATATAAGATATATGTGGATAATGCCAAAGGTTATCAGTCAAGTTGCACCATTAATGTAAGGAGCTCATATATTGCAACCATCAATGTATGATTTTAAAGTACTTCATCATGCCAAGCCACTGTGAAGAGGATTAATACCCTTATAAGGGCATCTCGGCAATTTTTCAGGTGGAAGTACTTAGGCTCTATCTGTCTATGAATAGACAGGGATGATATGTGACCCGTCATATCGAATGGTACCTTAAGGGTCCCAAAATGAAAACTGATTTTTTTTGGTGTCATCTGAAAAATTATATGTTAAGCCTTAATATGACACCTTGCTTTTGGTTATTGGATGTTCGATTGCAAAGTTACATCCATATTGGTAAAAGACATTGGGCTGATTCAGAAAACTATAGTTCTGAAAAAATAGAGTTGAAAGTTTTTGAACTGGTAAAACTAGAATAGAGAAAAGATTTTTATCTTGGTTTTTAAAACATATGTGTTCTGTTTTGGATGTTGGAACCGGGTTTATATGATAGAATACACTTCAAAGGTAATGTTTCTTATGAAATTAGAAATTCGACCTTGTACATGCATGATTTTTGACTGTGCTCAGCTTCAATGATGCGTATCTCGTAATTTACTATGCCAACCTTAAGGTACCTTTCGATATGAAGGGACACATATATGTGTTTGATGCACAAATATGAAAAGCAATTATCTGTATTTGGCCCTGAGAACCACAATGATATTTATGCAGGATGATTTACATTAACATTGAACATTTTACGTGGATAGCATATGTTACGGTCCACCACAATCGAGCTGTGAATGCAGCCTCTTCTCATTCGTTATTTTTTTTACATATCTGCAAAGACCATAATATATGGATTAAGATGACACCTCTTTTGTTCTGACAGTTTGTCAGGTAGTGACTTCAGCGGTCACTGTCTATTGGATAGTGTTCAATAAAGAGAAGCATTATAACTGATGACACAACATGAAATAAACTGGTGTCTGAGTAGCTGTCTTTGCGACAGACGACCAAGCTTGTAGTTGAGGTAGACGACCAAGCATTTGCAATTTTGAGTTGTCATAATGTAGCACGGCACATTTGCATATTGCCATGATGGTCTGTTGCAAGAAAAGTTTAATGTATTTCAACTCAAAATATTCAACTCAAAATAATGTGTCGTTGCGACCAGCACAACAAGATAATCTATATATCAGCTTGTCGTGCTTGCCGCAAAATTTTTCGGATGCGACAAACTTAAAATTGTTGACATCAAGCTGGTCGTACGACCACCACAACAGACACTCTGAAACTAAATAAGACCTTTGTCCACGACAGAATGATTCCCACTAATATCACAATTCTATGCAGCATATTTAACCCATTATGTTATAAATCTATATTACTTCAAATTTAAAATTAGAACAGCAAATACACCATATTAATCTTTCAAAATCAAGTAGCCATTAATAATGAATTACGAACCAGTTTTCCATGCATACATACTTCTTAGAAAGGGAATGAATTTGCCAGTGGGTGCTCATACTATGACCTAGCAAGGGATGGGGTAGTCAACGGTAGGGGACTAAATCCTTCAAATAGTTCTTTTTTCCAACAGTATGACTATAAGAATCCATTTCTGTTCTTGCAACTCAACTTGTAACTAGATATTTGTTTTCAAGCTATGAGCACTATATACTTTTATCAAAAATTGGAAACACATTTAATATATCACGTTTACATAAAAATAGCACCCTTCTCCCCCTCATTAATAAATTAATCATAATTGGCAGGTGGGTGGATAATGTCAACAGTAACAACCCCATTGTATCATTAATGTATAGAGCTCAATATTCAAGCATCAATTTTTAATTTCAGAGTACTGCATCATGCCCAGTCACTATGAAAAGAATTCAGATTGGGCATGAGTATGTTTTCAGCTGGAATTACTTAGACTATTTTCTTCTGCTGTACAGATACATACCGGGGAAAAACTTATGTCTGTGTCTGGTACCTTTTGCCATTGGGTAATGTCTGGTAACTTTTTCTGTTAGGCTATTGGATATTTATGATCTGCTTCATGTCAGTGTCAAGGTTTCATTTCATGTTACAATAACTGCATCTCTTCAAATCTTTCAATTCATTGCTTTTGGCACATCATGTAGTTTAAGGTCAGGTTAGACTGCATTTGTTTAAATAATTGATAAATCATAGGAACCACTGTATCATAGCCGATCAGAAATCAAAATTCAGAGTAGGTTGCAACATTGCTATGCAATTCATATGCCTTTTTTGCACTGTGAGGAGAAGGAGTGTAAGAGTCAAAAGGTAGGAAAATAAATCTTTCAGATATTGCTATTTTTCTGGCAGTAACAATTTCTGTTCTTTCAAACTAATCTTGCAATTGCATATTTGTTTTTTAAGCTATAAGCACTGTATATTGTTATTAAAAATTTGAAAAATATTCAATATACCACATTTACCTAAAAAATAGAAAAAAAGCACCCCTGTTTGTGGGCATTACGAACTAATAGTAATTGGCTGGTGGGTGGATAATGTCAACAGTAACAGTCTCATTGTATCATTATTGTATAGAGCTCAATATTCAAGCATCAATTTTTAATTTCAGAGTACTGCATCATGCCCAGTCACTATGAAAAGAATTCAGATTGGGGCATGAGTATGTTTTCAGCTGGAATTGCTAAGGCTATTTTCTTCTGCTGTAAAGATACAGACTGGAGAAAAACTTATGTCTGTGTCTTGTAACTTTTGCTGTTGGGCAATGTCTGGCAACTTTTTCTGTTAGGCTATTGGATATTTTTGATCTGCTTGATTTTAGAGTCAAGGTTTCATGTCATTTTACAATAACCGCATCTCCTCAAGTCTGTCAATTCATTTCTTTTGGAACGTTATGTCGTTTAAGGGCAGGTTAGACTGCATTTGTTAGAATAACTGATAAATCATATTCATCTACTCTGTGTGTATCATAACCAATCCAAAATCACAAATTCAGAGTATCGGTACAACATTTAAAAAGCAATCTGTGTGCCTGTTTTGGACTATGAGGAGTGCGATTAGCATGTAAGATTGTTATATTGTTTTCATTGGGTGATGATTTCCTTTACTTTGACTTGTTATGGTCTTAATTGGTTTCATTTGGTGATTACTTCCTTTACCTTGACTTAATTTTCACAAATATGCCATAATATCTTATCTGAAACATACATTTTACATTTAATATACTGTAATAATATCCCTTTTTTAATATTTATAAAATATTGATTCATGTCAACAGGGCTTACTTTGTGATAAGTGGAAACATGTTTTACATCTCTTCTGAGATGATTTCTCAAGCTAACTGATCACAGTTCAACAGAAGAAAGCCACCAGATCATTATAAGTGACATGATGAATTAGTAGAAAAAGGGTTACATATTAATACTGTTCCTTTCACTTGCAATCACTAAGGCTTGGCGTCCAAAGACATTCAATTGCTTGAGAGACATTCACTTGTGATATCCACTCTGACTTTTCCCCTCAAATGGAGGGAAAATAATGCTTTAATATTAGTTAAATCAATGTTTGCCTTAGTTGATGTATAGATGAGTTGACACTAATCTTTATAAACACGGGTAAGGAGCTAGTCCAAAGATATGCATGAGGGAACAACAAATGATTGCTGCATATTTCAATAGCCCTACTTGATTTGGCATGAATTTTGAAAGCATGTGTCTAAATAAAACCTTCTGCGCATGCATAGTGCCGGGCAAGGAACAATGGATATGACCGCGCACACTGCCGGGCATGACGTCCTATGTCAACTCATCTATACATTGACTTTCAATCATTGCAAGTGTCATTCACCTTCAATTTGAGCAAATAAGTCAGAATAAATCTAGCAAGCGAATGTCTTTGGATGTAAAGCCTAAATTGGTTCTGATCAAGTCATTTGCTTAGCTAAAGGCCTAGATACACTTCCATCATTTTTGTAGTCATTTTCATTCAAAATTGTTCTGATGTTGTTAAATTTTCACCACTATGTTGAATTATCATTCGAAATTAACATTTGTGTTTTAATGTTTTGTCATGGTGTAAAATGTCTGCCATAGAGTAAAATGTTTTACCATTTACCAAAATGTTCATAATAGTGAACTATTTTCCCATCACAGCACATTTTGCAATGATTACTCATCTGTAGTATTTTGAGAATTCATAGTACATTACTTTCATTGTTAGTCATTGTTTTCAAACATACCATAATTTGTTTGGTCTTTTCATTATAATCTGTAATCTGTCCTTGATAGGTATTGTGGATATTATTTTGAAGAAAAGATTTGCTCACCACTTCATGTATCTCCAATTATAAAAATTTTCATTTGGAAAGTTTGCCACTGTCTTAATGTTTTTATCATTCTAATTGGAGTTTTAGCAGATTATTCTGATCGATAATATTGTCTGGAAACTCTAGGTCAATGTGCATTCAGTTGTCTGGATTTTACAATTGGTAAAAATGACAAAGTCTATCTAGCCCGTAACAGACTCTGTAGAGAAATTTAATATAATGATGAAATCTCATATCAACTTACAGCCATCTTTGTCATTTGATTTAATCACAAACAATATGGTGCCATGCCCTGTGAACATCCAACATTGCTTTTTAAAAGTCATGGATAGTGAAAAATTGTTTGCAATAAGCCAAGATCCTACCAATCATCAACCTTGTCATTTATTATGACCACAAACAAAATGGTGACAAGCTCAGTAAGCAGACACCATTGCATTAGTCCATGACAACAAGCACACATTTGAAATATTTCAAACGGAAGCAAGGTTGTAAAACTTGTAGCGGAGCCAACCGATCATCAACCTTGCCTTTTATTATGATCATAAACACTATGTTGACCAGCCATTGGAGCACATATCATATCTTATGCATTTATTCAGTGACAGACTCTAAAGCGGATATTTGAAACATTGCAACCAGAAGAACAGTTCTAAGATTTTGGGGAAAAACATTTGCAAAAGCTCTTCTTTTTAAAGCCAGTGAAACCAACAATACATCCATCTTGTTGTATCATGACCACAAACAAAACTGGAAGCAGACATCATTTGCATTTATTCTAAGTATTTTGAAACAATAAACCAAATGCAAATGTGTAAGATTTTAAGGATACAACATTTGCAGTAACACTCTTTTTCAACCAAGAGCCAACCGATCATCAACCTTGTTCTTTATTATGACCATAAACAGTACATTGACATGATCTAAAAGCAGCCATCATTTACATTTTGAAAATCGGAAGTAAAGTCAAAACAACCCAAATCAT
>JXSR01S032550.1:0-18187 GCA_000969725.1 Ophiothrix spiculata | reverse complement strand
GATTTACCGAAAACACAGGTCTCCAATGCAATCCTGAGATTCCTAACAGCCAATCTCATCTCTATGCATCAATAAAATCCGATCACACGACTTGAGACGATTTGCCGAAAACACTCCATCTTGACAAAGCCCTTGAGAAAACATCATTCCATGATACTGTTTGTCTGTTTACACTGCTCAGTTTACATATCAAGCTAACTATTGATAAATCACAAGTAAATAAAACTTTCTCAGTGTACTGTAAGGCAGACATGGATAAATGCTTGGAAAGTATTGCTTTATTATGAGTACCTATAGTAGTTATTTGATGTTCATGATAACACTAAAAATGATGGTTTGGTTTTACAGTTGACAAAATTTTAAATTCCTATCCTTATTTTGATAGAGCTATCGCTGCCACTATCAGTTTTTAAACAAGTTTTTTTATATAAAATAATTATTTATAAAACAAATCGAGGGATAGGACAAGCCTGCAAATCAACACATTTTTAGCCCGGGGGGGGGGGGCACTCCAATATATTGGCACACGTCATGCTCCTGTCGATAGACCCCTTTTTTTGCTCCGCTCTCACCCAATGACCCCCCCCCCCTTTTCACTGAGCTGTCACCCAATGACCCTAATATTTTGAAAGTCAACCTTTTTTTATGGTGACTCTCATCCATTGCTACACCGAATGACCCCTTTTTTTCGCTTAATTTGTTGATTTTTCAAAAATTTCGCGCAAATTTCGAAGATCAGCGATTTCGTAAATATCAAAATTGGGCTTATTTTATTCAAAAATTGACACCGAATGACCCTGTTTTTCGCTTTTGCCAACAAAATGCTCAAAATGACCGTGTTTTTTTTACCCTCTACACCGAATGACCCCCTATTTTTCTATGTATTTCTCACCTTTTGCCCCTACATTTCGAAAGCTGGTAGGAGCAGGTACGTCACTTTCATATTTGAGTGCTCCACCCCCCCTTGGATTTTTAGATAATAATTAAATGTTCACAGGGTTAACTCCTTTCCAATCTAGGACATAAGAATCATGCATGATGCTAGTTTTGATCATGAGAAATCACAACTATAAATGTCAGAAAATGACAAATGATACAGTCAAATAAAAACATGACACACATGAGTTAATAATCATTAAACCACCAGCATCCTCACAATTATAATAAATCAAATTTTGTTGAAGGATGTGAGCAAAATTTTTATTTCCAAGCTATATCACCCTTTGTAAGAAAAAAAAACCATTACAAATAATCCCTAGCAAGACATTATATTTATTGAAAATGTTCCAATGTCCCTTTAACTGAATTCCATCAATCACAGTTTTTGAATTGACTAAAAACACCTGCAACCATTTCCTTTGTTTTGTTCAAAGACACTTCTCCTGAAGATGAACAAATAATTCCAACTAAATGAGTCAGTATGGACATGATTGAACACAAAACTATACTTTGATCAACACCAAGTAGACGGGCCTCTTCATTGAGTCTTCACATCGTGAATTGATACAGATAAGTGTATGCATAGCTGAACACAGCACAATTGCAGATGATGCGGCGCGCGTTGCATGTGTGACTCGCGCATCATTATCTACGGCGCGTGTGTAAGCGGAATTATGTTTATTTGTGGATGAAGAAAAGCCTCATAATTCCACCTATTTAGTGTTGATCAAAGTTTACAGCATTGGAAAATGTGTGCTTTAATCAAAGATCTACATTGAGAAACATGCTTTAAGAATATTTATATGTGAGAAAGATTGTTTATTCAATCCAACAACTCATTTTATTTAATTCAAACCAATACTTGAATATCTATATATATATATATCTGTAAGAAAAACAGCAATATTGCCATATATCTTTTAAGACTTGAAGGTGTTATGATTCACCTTTGTGTACTATACTGTTGTAAAGGGCCACAGATTGCAGCGGGATTTCACCCCAGGCCAGGAACTATGTTGTTTTGGTTAAAATTAATGTATAGTTTTCAAAACTACACATACTAGTACCGGGTACCTTTTATCTGGAAAGGACACAATTCTCAAATACTGACATCCTTATCTGAAACAGAGACACTTTGAAATAAAGTTACACTTTATGGCACTTGTACTTTGTAATACAAGTACCAGGAAAGATATCCTGACCTGGGGTGTGATCTATGGCCCTTGACCACAGTATAGTACATATAGGTGCATCAAAACACTATCAAGACTTTGAAAGACACACAGCAATGTCACTGTTTTTCTTAGAGCTTCCGCCCATCTGTTGAAGTCCTTTGTACTTCATCTGCTATCGCAAGGGAATTACTCAACTGTAAGGATCTTTGTACACGGCAATATTTCTGTCCAAGGGGGTTGAAAATTTGTGAAACGCTTGAAAATCTGTGAACGAACACCTACTAATTTGAAAATCACAAAACATTTTCAAAATGAAGTTCGATTCAAAAATTGTTATCTTTCAATTTATAGAATACTTTATTAATTTTGCAAACCACTTTGATAATTTTACAAATTTGTCAAGATTTCCCAAAATTAAGTACCTAACACTTTTTTCCAAAATCCCAATTCAAAAATGAAATATCTTCAAAATGAAATACCCATATCATTATTGTTACAGATCTAAATACAGATTGAAGTCAGGTCATCAAATTAAATCTTAACATTCTAAAACAGCTTGCCTTGCTTTTTACTTATCAATAGATTTTTATTCATCAAATACTGAAGCTACTGTCGGATTTTGATTTGATATTGACAGGACACCTTATCATTGAGGTTTCCATGGCAAGTAAATCCTCTAAAACACAGGATAGGGATGGTACATTATAATTCCACTCTAGCGCAAAGATGTTCGATATCATACTCAATATACACCATATGAAAAGTGACATCAGATATGCTACAAGATTCCCTTTTAAGCTTTTATCATAAATCAGGTCTGTAATAACATGTTTTGCAAAATTCAAATCTGCTCTTTGTTTTACTTTTCATTCAATCTTTGAGTCACAATTTATGTAAATGCAGCACAATATTTTAAAGACTTGTGTGCTATACCTTAATTTTTTTTTTTTTTGCAAAACACACTTCCAAATTTAGAATCTATATGCATTCACCTCATATAAAAATATCTTACATACATGTAACCTTTTTTGTCTAGTAAAATGTTTTAACTAAGTCCGTGGATGGTGTCTTGTCTATACTTTTATCGTAACTACTTATCGGATTCTAATCATAGGTTTGATTGCATAAATCAATCTATAGAGACAAACTTGCATATGTGAGTGCATGTAGAATTGCTTCACACCATAAAGATTATTGAACAAAAAAAACCTCTGACTTTTCTAATCCATTCAGAAGGTTTGAAATAACCTGTGTAACTTTTAAACTGCTGTAAGTAGTCAATAGCCTCAAATCTCCACCTATTATTCAAACCTCTGACTTTTCTAATCCATTCATAATAATTCAAAGTCTACTATATGTATGGCAAGGAAGCTTCCATCAAACATGTAATCTTACCTGTGTTACAAATGCCAAATATCGATGAAGTTCACTAATCTGACAGGTGAAATGATCGACAGAAGCCTTAAAACGGCTCTGCATGTGCTGAAAGTCTGCTATCCAATCTTAGTTCTGTTCAAAGCTTGTAGGAATTCTCTTGTAGAATATATGTTAATATAGAGCACCTGGTTTGTGGTTGGTTCATATACTGGTTACATTTTTGATATAATCTGTGGACAAATTAGAAAGAAAATAGGATTGTTTAGTGGATATTCTTGATTTTTCAGATTAATTATTGTGATTAAAATTGAAGAAAATCTAATAATATGAACTATAAAGTTGCGAATCAGATTGTTATGAATATAGGATCATAAGCAAAATGGATCTGACATCATTTACACAACAGCATCTGATGGAACTACATTAAATTGTCAGTAACTGCTAATGCTCAGATTGAACAAATATTTGGAATTATAGACCTCAAGAATCTTCAATAAACTGATTATCATTGGTTATGTTACATTGGCATATCCTGTAGCAGGTCAACATGATCAACTTCTCAACCAGCTTCAATAAAAGCTGGGAGAAAAAAACAAACAGTGGCATTGGTTGTGAGAATCATGCATACACCAAATTTGCAGTACATCACATCTTCATGTTCAAAAATACTGGCAACTTGCGTCCATTTCATAATTCTTTGCCAAATTTAGTTTTTCAAGTTCATGTCCCCTTTCTATTGGATGAACATACTAATTGTTTCACCTTGCTCAGGACACATGATAATTAAAATAACAAAATGTATTAATTGAAAAAAAATCAACAACCATTTCATGAAAAATATTTTGATGCATATCCGATCAATTTTCCATGAATATTCCTATTTAAAATTTTAAGCACAGTGATTCATTAGGCTTAATTACTTACAATTAAGTAATTAGATAATGATAAAGTGCATACCAACGATCAATACCCAATTGTGTCGGGATAAAAAAATATGGAAATTTGAAAATAATGAGAGTGTTCCATGTGAACAAACAACGTCAATGGAAGACACTCAGCAAAATAGTGCAATGACTCGTCTTCCTGTACACCTGTACGCCTGTACTATTCAAAGTCAATGTCAACAAACTAAAATATTTTCCTTAGTAAAATACTTTTTGAACTTTTGGAGTAGAATTAATAGTATAAATGGGCTGAATATTTTGAAATCATATAGGCATGTATGTTGTACAAAATATCAATGTTCTTTTTTATCAAATATAACACAGATTTTAACAATAATATTATATTGTGCACATGGATTGTTAGTACCATGAGAACATGAAATATAGGCCTATAGCTGGTTTGTTATCATAAGCAGTTTAATCCAACAAATTTGCGATAATAACCTGAATTTACAGAAATTCACAAACACATAAAAAAAGGTTTAATTCTTTGTAATATTATGTTCCCCAAGTCATAATTCACATGAGATATAGAAATCATACTTGATCTTATTCACAGAGAAAACATGGTGATCTTGAGAATCATCATAAATTGTCACAGCACAGACCGAAGGAGATTGCATTTCCCAACTCTCATTATTTTTGCTATGTTTAGAATCTAAAAACATGGTTTCATGGTTGTATTTAGGATTTTCACAGGGTTCTGGATTGTTGGACACAACATGTTCCTTTTTGTTTGACCGGCTTGAACAAAAAATAATTTCAATACTTCTAAAAAAGTGTCAAGCAAAAAAATGTATACATAAAAAAAGGAACTTTATAACAGTCTATTTGGGTTTGACAGATTCTTCTGTGGACAATTTTTGTACTTTTGGGCAAAATTTTGTGTACATTGTAAATTTTGGGTGGTTGCAATGCCGGTAGCATATATCTATTGTGGTCATAACACACAAATGCACAATGTGTTTACAAAATTTCTGATTAAAGGCTGAAGAAACAGTTGCATTTAACAGAAGTACATTTAAAGCATGCAAATGGGCATTCTTCCCTGCAGTTGCAGCTAAATTAGATTACTATTGATGCTAACTTAGAAGCTTTTTGTCCAGCAGATGAAATAATTTGATCCGTCACTAATAAGATGAAGGTCAATATATTTCTGCGTTCTGAAATGCCATCAAATTGTTACAAGATAATTCAGTACTTACAACTTATAGAAGAGAAAAAGGTAACAAAATTATTCCAAATGAAATTGGTTGTGATGCAAAAGTTGAGCTCATATGAGACATAAAAAATATATAAAATACCAATCTCCAAAGCCCTAGCACTCCTTCTAGCCAAACGATTTTCCTCATCTGGTTATGAACAAGCCATCTCCAGATATCATTGGAATTCCAATTACTGAGACTCTTCCATCCTTTATCACAGCTAAGAAGATAATATATGACCTTCTTTGATGAAGTATAAACAAAAATCCCCTAGATGTGCCGCTATTGGTTAGCAACACTGATATAACTCCCTAACATATCACACATAATATCAAATTAATTACAAAAAGAGTGTTACGTTATCATCATCATCGCCGCCTCTATCTGATTATTTCTGGTCCATTGGTAAAGTATATAAGCTCAGATAAGATTCAATGAGGTAAACTTTTGCTTCTACAAGTACATTTAGCTTTGGGCTGTAAAGGAAATTGCAAACCAATATCAGCAAAGCACCAACATTTTTTTTTGTGATAAACCCCATGTCATTAATCAAATTATACTTGTTCCATTTTGAAACCAAATTTATTTATGAAGTCAATTTTAATGCAAAGTAAGAAGTATATTTTAAAAGAACAGCATGTATCACACTGTTTCAAATTAATTAAAGATAAGAGCATTTCACCATGATCACCACCTCTATCTGATTATTTTTGGTCTATGGGCAAAGTATAAGCTTAGGTAAGATTCCTTGAGGCATGAATGTGCTCCATCGATTAAAATAAAGGTTAAGACGCTTACAGCACTGTGTAAGAGTATGACACGTCATCCCAAGATCTTGACTTAGTATCATCTAATTTAATACTTGTTTCTTCTATAAAATCTTCATTACATTTTTGATGTGTATTCCAACTTGTTTCATTATTTCATGATATAGATCTGTGTATTTCAAATTCAAACTTGCCACATTCTTAATATTTCCGAAGACCAATATAATTACACTGAAAACTATATATCAAACCTCTATCCAAAGCAGAGAAAAATATAGTGACCAAATTATTATAGTAGTACGCATTTCTACAATGCACCTACTACAAGGCTCATCTCACCATCTCATGTTTGTTTGTTTGGGGTTTTTTTTTTTGGGGGGGGGCAGGTATTTAAACAGTGTATTTTGCACTATTTATAAAGATATCTAAGAGATAAAACTATGTTTAACTCTCATTCATCTGGGATTGGTAAGATAAACAAAAATGAAATAATTCTTGTCAACCAGACATACCTTTGAACCCAGTTGAAGATCGCAGGTTGCGGTCGCAACTTTGGTTTGCGCTCAAAGGTATGTCCGGTTCACAAGAATTATTTCAGTTTTGTTTATTTCTAAGAGATGTGACAATCTTTATATGTACATATTTCAATGACATTCAGAGATGCCAACATTCAAAACCTAATAATAGGGAGATTCTCTTCAAAAAATAGGGAGGATTTTAAAATTGTGTGTACTTCAATGGTATAATTTTTTTTCAAGAAATAGGGAGACTGACAAATTTGCTTGGTTTGATGTAAGAAAGGTACAGCATTTGTAGGGAGTCTCTTTAAAAAATAAGTTATGTTATGTTTTATGGACCTCTGCTTGGAAGTATTCTGAAACATTTTGCAACAACCTTTTCATCAAGTCAAGCCTTGAGCATAACTCACTCCTCTATTACATCTACTGAAGATAGCACTCAATCTGCATAAGCCGGATGTTGACTTACGCTTAAAACATCATAAAAACATGAGCTACTAACATTTTTGGGTCACATTAATATCATATACATGAAGTTATTAAATATTTCAAAAATGTCGGTTCTATAAAGCATTTTAAATCATTACTTACTTATATTTGAAGACTGTCATTACCAAAACGAAACGTGTGACTTACTCAGCAATTCATACCTCTTCTATTTTCTTTAGTTGTTTTTCGGTTCAAATTTCAACAATTCTATATATATAACATTTAAGAACAAAGACATTATCTATAGGAAACAGCAATGAAAAACAAACTTCACAGGATTTTGTTTGAGAATTGTTAATTTTGCCGAGTTAGCAATGAAATTGATCGATATCATATGCCACACATAATGAATTGGTTCTTTATTCTCATAATTATTAACGGTTCATAAATGTCTTCAGGTTTTATATTCATGGAATAAAATTTGATATAAGTGATTATTGGTATTATGAATCACAAAGCCACAGTATGGGGTTAGTTTTTCACTATACATTTTATTTCTAAAGTGTTCAGTTCATTTTAACTCTTATCAGATATTGCTTTCTTTCAAATGTCACAGCAATTAACAAGAAAAGTTCATATTTCATGAATTATAAATTGTTTATACTTCATAATGATTTTAATTATTTCATTCTGGTGAACAATTGGGAGAAAAATAAAAGCATTCTTTGTATTTTTTCTGCTTGGTATTAATTCAAATATGGGGACTTGGAAAAAACACAATCAAATTAATTCTGATCAAAATTTTTATTTGTTAAAACTGGAAAATTGTAGAAGTCGGCTTGACACTAAACGTTATCAAATCATTGAAACGAGTAATTGACCATATCATTACACACCAATAAATTTCATTGCAATAATTGTTTGTGAAAAAACAGAGCAAGAAACCTTTACTTTTAAATTGATACCAAACATGAAGAGCTCTACTCTGTATTCCCTGAAAAACAAGCCTGGATTTACACTGCAATTTGCAATGACTTACAAATATTATTTCTGGAGTAAAACTGGGATGGATAGAGGACTTTTATCTAGGTTTTATTACGCATTTATTCTTATGTTTTAGATGTGGGAACTTAATGAAAACGATAGAGCATGATAAGGATAAAGATTGCAACATATTTCTTCAAATGCATTTTACATCTTTTAATACCGTTATAAAACACTTACTTATAACATAAGCTCTTCAACCTGTATTCTCCATCCTTTGCCAATTATAACTCTACATTATCCATCCTTTGCCATAATACCTCTCACCAATGTGTTTAAGTGCAGTAATCCCATAGCCAAATAGGTTTCTCCACCTTAAGTACCTATATATGAATCAGTAATTACCTCTGACAGATATGGGAGCAGAGCTTATACTATTCCAGAAATTAACTGTACACCCCCTAAAGAAGGCATCCATATTTTTTCTGGAAAAATTGGGAATTCCGGGTTTGATATTTTCATGCCTTCTTTAGGGGTATGTTCCAACTTAAGACAGAAAATTGGGAATTCCCGTGCCTTCTTTACCCATTTGATCAAAAAATTGTGAATTTTTTGGGAATATGCACTAAATTGGCGAAAATATTTCTGAATTCCCATACCTTCTTTACCATCATGGAAGGAAAACATTGATTTATTTTGGGATTTCCCACTGAGAAATTCATGCAAAATATTTGGGAATCCCATGCCTTCTTTAGAGGGTGTACCATTAATTTCTGGAATAGCCCAACAGAGTCTTACATGAGCATCTAGGAAGGGGATTTATGCTATAACAGCTACAATCTTTGAAGGTTTTGTTGAGATGCATTTGTAGCTTTAATAACATTTTTAACATTGAATTCTCATGGTGAAACACTTTCAACTTGTCAAAAAAGTATTTTGTTAATTTTTTCACTGAGACTGTAGCACAGGCACATTGAAAGGTTAAATCTCAACCGCACATATTTTCATTTCATTAATATTGATTTAGGGAAAATACTTTGAGAATATGGAAAGGAAAATAGGTTTCTAATTTGAATGATTAGATAATTATGTTAGCTTTGCTGTGAAGTTTAGCTTGCTTGATAATGATGATCTTGCTTAAAAATGATAATTTTTTTATTTGCATTCTACTCCCCAGAGCATTCATTACCCTTTATAATATGCCACAGAAAATGAAATCATCTTTGGAAAATGAAAATCATTTTTTATGCATACAATTATCACTCCCTTGAATTAGAATACCTAATTCTTTGACTATTGCCTCAAATGTTGTTTTTGAGTTGTCAACACCAGGTAATAACTGACTTGTTTTCATGGTGTCACTTTCAATGAGTTGGCAAAAGAGTAGTTTCACTTGTGAGAAGTACACACTTGAACCTTTATGCTTTGCATTTGGAAAACCAATTGTGAAATCTGAAGGCGCCATTGCCTAAAAGCTTATGAATACTAGTGTCTTATCCAAAACAAATCTATTATGAATGGAATATTTTGAAGCACGTCCTTTCAAATGTCTTGTATTCCTTTTCTCAATTACAGCACCAATAAATCAATTCTAAGATGCATGTAAATAAGAGATTTGAAAACCTAGAATATTTTAATAAAGAGCAAGTAAAATCAACAAAATGTTGACTTCATTTCATTTCATTTCAGCTTTTCATTATAACATTTGAAATGCTGTTATAAGCACATCTTAAGCAAATATGAACCATATCCCAAAACAGAAATCAGTGTTATCTCAAGTAAAGCCTATCATAGAATCCTAAATTGTTCTGTTGTTCTGTAATTCAACCCAGAAAAGTGCAAGCTTACCCTACTACTTGTAAATCCACTATATCACCAGTGTAATAAAATAATACTATCCAATTTCCAAATTGTCTTGTGATGACAACTCAACAACAACATCTCTTACAATGCAGTATGTGTTGAATACAGAAGCAATCTGTTAGCTAAATCCGCTGTGTATATAGTTAACCCCCAGTATTTGCCCCTTCCCAAGCCACCAGACCGCAGATATATCCTCAATGAAACCTAGTGAGTAATAGTGCTACAACAGTGCTACAGGCAGTTTGATATTATATACTTTTCCATTCACACTGAATCAATTTCTGTCAACATGATGAGATTTCCACTGAAAATGCTGTAAAATGCTACATCATTTTGTCTACAACATTTCCATTATCATACTCCATGCATGCACAAATACAGTTAAACATACTTGATGAATTAAATCCACAATTTATTCACAGTTGCTCTTCCTGCTTAATATACAACACGTCTTGGCAATAACAATCCCTGTAGGTTGGACGCAAACGCAATAGCGATATCCCACACACTAATGCTTACTGATGCAATGGAGTAGAGCTGCATGAAAGTGCAACACACTGACGGAACTATTGGCTGGCTTGTTTAATGACAAAAATCAACTACGTTGATTTTCAAAACGAAATTTGGATCACCATTTACCCAAGAATCCTTCGCCTGCATCTATTGCATCTATTTAATGACAAAAATCAACTATGTTGATTTTAAAACATTTGGATCACCATTTACCCAAGAATCCTTCGCCTGCATCTATTGCTCCGCCCTAAACCACACTATTCTTTGAGGAATTCTTTAGGCAAAAGAAGCCCAATATAAACTTGACTGGAAGTTAAAAAGTATAAATGACCTCTACAGGTAAGAAAAGCGTATAAGCTTACTGACAGACAATGGTTGGTTAGGCCTGATCTCATTTTCTACATGACTACCTACCCAAAACATAAAACTTTTGAATGCCAAGTTTGACAGACATTGTGATTTTGTCAATAATAATTGGCGCTTTACCGCTTTGAATTTGTATTTGTGATTTCTATGCAAATACTGAATTGCAAAAATAACATTGAGGTGCGATATCTGAGCCTCGTATATTTTTAATTTCCTAAACCCTCCCCATGCTTGAGTGCTTAGGACAAGCTGTTAAACTCTTGCAAATATGAGATGTTTCTTTGATGGGCTTGTAAATTTATTGTTAAAGATTTTTATGTCCCAATTTCCAAGATTTTATTATAGTGTTTGAGGGTCACATTATTACATGTGATATGGTGTGGTACATGGATACATTATAATTTAAAAAGTGATTACATTCATTTGTGATTTGATTGACAGCATGCCATCAATCGCAACTTAAAATTTGGAAATATAAATGCTACATGTACTGTATTTGTTCCAAATCTCTCCCAATTAACAAAAGAAAAATGTAATAATTACCAAATATATAAAAAAAGTATTTCATACGAGCCTGTTTATACTAGCACAAGTTATTCAGGCAGGTCAATGACCATTTACTCATACCCCCTATAAAGTTTGGGATCATTTTTGCTCTTAAAACCATTCACTTATGTGTGAAGTTCAATATGTCATTTGGATGTGCACACCCCATAGTTTATCCAATGAATAGAAAAAGAACAATATCTTTTATTGAACAAATCCATGTGTAACTGTGATAAATGTCTGTTGTTTTAACCAATTGTGTTTTGAATTATTAGGAATGTAAAAATTGTTCCAATCAGGGAAAGGGAAAACCTTTTATGTTTGGGTGCTTCTTTTCTTTTCCTTCAACGTAATCTGGCCATACTTTGCCAGTAATTAAACATCAGCTGATGTTAATGAATGACTAAATGAATGACCAAAATTCATTTGGGGACTGTTCACAAACATAAGGGAGGGGGGGGTCCCGTTTTTTCCAAGACAAATAAAAAGATCAGACCTATCTGTTTTCCAAAGATGTTTACTACATTAACCTAAAAACCATATGTGTACCACTGTGGCAAAATAATGCAGTTGTTCACTCATACTGTTGCTCATTGTAGCATATCAGGGGCCTATTTCACTAACGTCTAAATCCATCGTAAATTCCAAACTTTTTGCGAAAGATTTCCCGAAACCGATTTCATTTGGATGAAAAAAATCATCGCAAACCATTTGCGATTAATATCTTGCGAGTGCTTATATGAGCATTTGCAAAGAAAACATCACAATTGGAAGTCATCGCAAATCTTGATATCATGTGATGTTATTTCGCGCCATATTTGGATGAGATCATTGCAAAACTTGCAATAGCCTCGTCCATGGAGATAAAAGTGAAAAGATGTTAGTGAAATGGAAAAGCCATTGCAAATGGTATTTGAGATGACTTCTAATTTGCGAGAGCGTCTGCAATCATCGCAAAATATAATGTTAGTGAAATAGGCCCTTGATCTGTTACTTTAACTAATATGATACAATGATGATTGCTACACTGAACTTCATAACATACATCATTTTCCTTTGCATTTGGTGACCCTCCCTGTTAAGTTTGCAATATAAATACAAAACAATATTGACAATCTATCATTTTCATTCAACTAATAAAACACAGCGGGAGATGAGTACATTCCTCAAAATTTCAGTTACAAAGTGTATAATGAAAACTGGGTCAGAAAATATTAAACAAAGCAAAAATCAAAAACATGTTCATAAAATAATATTGACTGATACATTGGTACAAAAGTTTACCATAATTGTGTCCATTGATTGTGTTCTTATTATCAAATTACCTCCCAAATTCCTGTTTGGATCAGTCTGTGTGAACTTCACTATGAAATATATCTCAGGTGCAATGTTTTTGTTATATGAATTACAAGTTGTTAACCTTTGTTTCACCTGGCAAAAATATGAAATCATTCACAATGTATTTTAGCAGACTTCTGGTTTAAATGATATCTTGCAATTCATTTTATTAAGGATATAGATTTATGAAATTTAGAAATCATTTTAGTCTGACGTTCTGTGAAGAAGAAGCCGTCAAAGACATTTTAGGTCCCTCATATATTTTTTATTTCCCAAACTCTCCCAAAGCTTAAGTGCTTAGAACAAGCTGTTAAGCTCTTACAAATATGAGATGTTTCTATGATGGGTAAAAACATACTGTTATGCTCAGGGTGTTTTTTCTATACAAGTTACAGGTTGCTCTCTACTAAAGATAAAAACAGAAATACACAAAACAATGGCAATGAAGGGACAATAAATGATAAAGAGGAATTTAATTATATACAAAACTGTACATGCCTGATGATGAGAGCACAATTACATACTCTTGACCCTGGTCTTTTGACAACAAAAAACAATGAAAATGGGTAACAATTAGGATGACTAAATAAATAATTTGTACCAAACAGAAACTCTGACAAAATATTTTGATGTGTGGTGGAAAATTCTCGAACGTAATTTTGCCTTAAAAATGGTAATTTGGAATGCGCAAATTTCAAAACTGCCTGGCGTCAGAATTATTTTGATCTAATGTGTTAAACAAATTTAATCTTATTTAATCAAATTCAAAGCACACACACTTTTACAGCCTTATAGTAAGTTAAATTCACTTGAATGTTTACTTAACATAATTTTTCAAATTAAATGAAATGGAAGCATGCATATATTTGGTTTTGCAGTTTCTTCAAACACTGAATTTTATTAAAGGAAGTTGAACGATGTTACTGTAAATCCATGAGGAACACAACAATAACATAGTAAAAAAAGCTGATTTTTAAGGCTTAATCTGCTCTTGAAATAATATAAAGTATAAATATGTTTGGAAATGTTCAATTTATGTTGCAAAAATATTGAAGCCTAAATGCAGGCATGAGAATGCATCTGCATTAGAAAAGCTGGACACACTAGAAAAGTTAGGAAAATGCCTCAAAACAACCAAAATTAAATAAAATTGTTGAAATTTTGACGTCAAAAAAAGCTGGAACCAGCTGTAGTGGTAAATCTCATGCCTGTAGATGTCAAAATCCTAAATTCTGCTCATGAGTCCCATCAAGCAATTTATTTCCAGTAAAAATAATCCTCAAAAGATTTATCATTTGTCTTTGATTAGGAGATCTGGAAATAAATTTTCATTTTCTGAGGAAAGTGGCATTTATTTAAGCCACTATGATATTTTGATGATTAGCTCTATGATTAAATTGCAGAAAATATGAATGTTTCTAAAATATTCCCAATTGTAATATTTAGTTTGACTTACGTTTGTTTTTGTTTTCATTTTTAATGAAATGATTCCCTTGAATCTAACATTAGCACTGATTTGAGTTGAACATGTGTGTTTATTAAAATTCCTGCTTTCCCAAATGAACATAGACCACACAGATAAGTCATTCATGTTTTCCTTTTAATTCCATAATGTAATATGGAAAATATGTTTTGTTGATCTCAAGAGGAATTGATCAAAAGATTTTACAGGACTAATCAGTGTGCAAATTATTATGTAATCATAAAATTGTGATTCAAACTTTTTACAGATACACAGATCCAAAAATGTTTGAGAGGTATTTAATTTGACTTTTGTGAAAGTGTGGACCTTGCAACACTAACAAAAATGTTATCTATTACTTTCTATAACATGTTTAATAGAATCACCAAAATTAAAGCCTTTTACAGTATGAAAACTACTACTTCCAAATTCATGATGTAAGCAGACTAACAGGACATCCAGCTTAAAAGCTTATAATTTGATCATTTTATTAAAAAGTACAATATATACAATTAAAATATGCTATCTAGCTAAATTTGGAAGTAATTGATGAGTCACCCAAATACCAGCAGAATCTAAAAATGTATAATTCACTCATCTGGCAAAATTAGCTCTTAAACTTGCATCTAATGCGACCTTGAAATTGATTGATTTCAACATCAGATGATGGCTTTACTCAGCAGCTTAGATGGTAAATATTAACAGATCTTAGGCACCAGCAAGGCAACCATGTTGAATTTGACTAAAAATACTACGTTCTTTGGGAAGGATTTCATAAACACATTTCTTGTTTACTTTATCCATCATAGAATCGCTCAAATTATAATAAAGATATAATTTTTAAGATAGTTGTTTTATTAATAGTTAGGTTTTTGAAGCATGTAAAAAATCCATGCCAGTGATTGTGGGTGGTGATATAACTATACTGTTGTTAAAGGGGCATTGGACAACATTTTGAAATTTTGTTTGTAGATGATATGAACTTCCTATGTTGAAAATAACAGTCAATTACCAGATATCGGAAAAAAGTTTGATCAAAACCTTAAAAAAAAGGAAGAAATTTAAATTTTATTTTATTTGTTGATTTTGGGTATGAGGCTATTCTCTAAACGTATTTATTGATGTTATACAATGAGAAAGAGTCAAAGATTTGTTTGTAAAACATTTCTTTCACATCATAGATTGCAGAAAAATCAAAAAATATTTGGAATTTGCATTATATCTCCTGAAAAGGCCAATTCTAGAAATTCAACTATAGAGGGCAGTATTTATCGTTGTCGACAACGATAATTAAAAATGAGAGAATATCTAAATATTTCGATATATGGGGTTTGAATTTGACAATGAAACTTTTCATGCTGTCATTATTACCACTAATACTTCAAATGACGCAAAAATCTCAAAATGTTTTGGGAAAAGTTTGGGGATGATGCTGAACTTGTCCAATGCCCCTTTAACTATGTAGAAAGGTAAAAATGGTAAATTGAAACTGAAGCATAATTGTTTGAAATTGCTGTAGTGCCCATCTCCCTTTTCTCAGCGTTTAGGCCACACTTCGCTATACTTTTTTTTTGGGGGGGGGGGGGGCGTTCACGACTCCTCCAGTATATCGAATCTGATTTACCTTCCCAGTACTTTTGACATACCAGTACCCATTTCTATCATCTAGAGTAGGCCTAAACTTCAAGAAAAAGGCACTACCTCTCTTGAAGGGCACATTTCAGTACATGGTAGGAAATCTTTAACACAAATTTTGATTTTTGTGTAACTGTTTGAGTTAAACATTTTTTGTAAGTCAGTTTTGTACTGTGACAACAAACACTGATCCCTAGACACCAATTAGCAGTAACTAGATACTTTCATAATTTTAAATAACTTTCATCCAAGCCCAGTCATGTTCATACCTCTGGCAACTACCAACATCAAGCTAATTTCAGAATCTAATTAACCAGAAGAAATTACATCATTTCTTCTCGCAAAAGCCTTTAACAATAGCATCTTGATTGGTATAGTACCTGTGACATTCAAACAACATTGCAGATATAATAACAAGAAGTTGATTGACTGCTATACAGATCAATAGTATTTCAAGTTAATTAACTCCGGTTTAATTAACTAGAAAATTGGCTACACCATCTAAGAGCACATAATTTGGAAAGGATCAAAACCTGGCCTTTCTCCTCAGAGGTATCATTCTAATTGACAGTTCATATCATAATCTCCCTTGGTCCCTGAAGTTACTATTGTTTTCAAATTGAAAAATGAAAATGATCAAATCATATTACAAAATTAGACAAAAACACATGAAGTTACAGAAGGAAACAGAGAGTGAGCCAGAAATTTTACTTCTCGGAGGATTTTAGATCTTCTCAATATGGAATTATTCTTTAATGTTATTGGTATATTTTTAAACGTACCAAACCTAATTACTAAATCCAATTCACAACATGCACCTGACGCTACAGAAATAGAATATTTGCCGACCAGTGCAAGCTTCAATGTCCAGATTGGTCAAACATAATTAAATCAAACAAACGGCCAATTGATTTGTTTGTTTTCAGCTATGTTTTCAGACCTGGGGGTAACTCTGACTTCTAGCTGGTCAGTATCAAGAAGCCAATGGGCATGTTGTGTGCTAACAACAGAAAACCCTCACAAAGACCATTCATACTTGAGAGCAAATTTCAGACAATGAATAATAATGAAAAATAAAAACATTGGGGTTTAAGACAATCAGTAAATGCTTGCTTTTGTCACCTGCAATGAAAACAGTCCAATAAGCCATGAATACACAAGTGTTATCAAACGCTTGAGGTAATGACCAGTAAAAATCACCTGAAATCTGGCTTAATTAACCACTTAAACTGTCACTTTGACTTGAAAAATTCATTTAACTTTTGTCAAGTTTGGATTAGGTAACTTTCAATTAGGGATTGATAAATTGACAGCAAATTAGTCATTAGCCATGTCTCCATATAATCTTGCATTGTTTCCATTTGATTTTAAGGTTAACCTGTCAAAATATATAAATGAAGTAAAATTAACCTTCAATGTCATTGCTTTGTTCTGTTTTCAATTCAATTTTCAATTTGATTTCCTGCATTTATTCCGTGTAAAAGTATAATTCAGTCTTGATTTGGATTAGCTTCACAATTTCACATGAGTTGAGGGATGAAATAAAAATTCCCTTTAACAGGGCAGGGGCAGCTTGCTCAAAATGAAAATACATTGTCCATTTAGCATGTTCAATGTTACGCTGTTGTTTCCTCTTCTCAGTTCTATCAGATATTGATTAGCTAAATTTTCTTGATTTTGAGAATATAGGCATCACTGGCGTGCCCGGGGGAGGAGGGTGGCTTTGGGGGGTGAAGTGCACCCCTCCCCCTCTGCAAGATTGTAAAAATCATGTAAAATCAGCCTTAGGCCAAAAAAAAAGTTGTTTGGTTGTCCTCGACCACCTATTTTTCGAAACTTGAAACAAGTTTTTACTGTACAAAAGTATACTGCGCCTAATTTTCAGATTTCCGAAAAAAGGTTGTTTGTTTTCTTTGAGAATTTTGATTTTTTGAAAATATTTTTTTAAGTTGTTGTTATCATTTTGTTTCCATTTTAATACTGTTTTTTAAACATGTGTAAAGAGATTTTTCGATACAGTAGACTTTATAGATCTTTATAGAGGCCATAATTTGGTGTATTTTTGACTTACATTTGAAAAAAAAAAAAAAATTTTTTGGCCTTACGTATCATATCCTAACACAAAA
>JXSR01S032545.1:0-11515 GCA_000969725.1 Ophiothrix spiculata | reverse complement strand
TCAATCTATAGTATATTCTTTGGTATAAGTCAGGCACAGCTAGTTATAAATAACATCTACAAAATCTGGACGGAATCTAAAAAATTACCCCTTTAAGCCAGAACCAACTATGTCCACTTCTTTTGCTGTAAAATGTACCTGTTCTAGCTCAGAACTAAAAACATGTTTTATGGACATAATTTGCAAACGACAGATGTCAGAGCACATTGATATTTTTTCTTGAAAATAGTCACTTTTTTACAGACAGAATCTTTAAATCTGTATTAGTTGGTACATTTTTATATATTGTTAAAAATGGATACACTCGGTTCTGCCTCTAATGGGATGCTATGAATACATTGTTGAATTGGACGGATGCATATAATTTAACCCCCCCCCCCCCCTATAAAAGCAGCAAAAGATTTTTCAACAATATCAGAAATCTAAGAATATAACACTTCGTAAAATGGTTATTTTTTAAGGCGAAAAAGGTGGTTGGTGCTACTCTAGCATTATATTAGTCTGAAAAATGTGAATTCTGTGGCTTTTCCTATCGAGTAATGTCTATAGTTGAAAATCATTAACCCTTTCGATCCGATAGAACACCTGAGAGTTTCCAAAGGAGCTTACGAGAGAACGCTCAGGCGTTCCAATTCGTATTGAGTTTAAATTAATTCAGTATGGGCTATTATAGTGTATAATATACACCTATATTGCAATTCAGGATCGAAAAGGTTAAACTATTAATGGCACCAATAGAGAAGAAATATTCTCTAAAGAAAGCTAATTTACCCTTTAGTGTACATGAATTCTGTAATCTCATTGGTCTAACACATTTTAAACAAAACCGAAATTAATGATTTTCAGAAATAAGATAAAATAATAAAAAAATAAACCCTGAATATATTCTATGACTGATACAAAAACAGTATATTGCTCGTCATCAATTGAACTGATGTTTTTGTGTGCCAGTTAAGAGTGTATCGTGTATGCAATGCAGCTTTTACGCAGAGGTGTTGACGCAAGCATACACGCATAGATCAATTATATGCGCAAACCAACCAAGCACGTAGCACTGCTGCGACTCAGTTTTTTCATGCTTTGCTTACATGGCTTTTACAATTAAACTTTTGTTTTTTGATGGTAAATTTACAAACGAGATTATAAAATTCATGTACAACTAAAAGGATAAACTCTTCGCCTCCTGCTTGTTCTCATGAAATACAGGAAATATCTAGGGCTTGGTGCCATATTCCATTTGGTCTATTGGCCTCATGGAATATGGCACCAGATCCTAGATATCTGCCCATATTTCATTACCAAGCAGAGAGTAACTAATAGTAGTATTGTCATACTACAGATATCATCACTGATGGTTGGTTTACTTAAATGGAAATATAGTTGGTGTACAAGAAATTCAAGCCATTTCTCTGATTACCCCTAACATCTTCTAGTTCATAATATTCTTTGGACAGAGTGAACTTTAATGAAGTCACATACAATACACAATCAGAGAAGAATATTTGATCTGCACAACAGAATCAAACATGTTGCATAATAATATGAGTTTGAATCAAGGCATACGCTATGAAGAGACTTTGCCGGGCTGTTTGAGGTTGAATCCACCGCCAGTAAATCGTGGTCCACTGGTTCTCTGCGGTTGTATAGGAGGTGCTCCTGCCTGGGCCATTGCACGATCTCTGTCCCTGTGAAGAGAAAAATGACATTTATTGTATACATTTACTTCTACATTTTGAACTAAAATATAAATTAAATTAACCTACATTTGATTTTTCAAAACTGATTTAGCTGAAGTTTTATACTCCCATTATGCCATGATCATCTTTAAAATTATACCAAAAAGTTTATTTTTGAAAAAAAATTACTGTTATCTTTGATTTCACATGATGAATTAATTGTCATTGCATGTCCCTATACATCTGGCATTCAACAACTCACCATACATGAGCGTAAGTGCATGTACACAGTACACATAAGACTGACTGCACACTGTTCACCACGTATCGGGAATTTAATATGTTTTAAACCTTGGTCAGAAAAACAAAAACTTGAAAAAATAGTGCTCAAGAATAAGAGTACTACATTATCTTGTTGGATTTAAGATTTCACCTAGGTAAAATGGTATCAAACTCTCTCTCTCTTTTTTTTTTTTTTTTGGGGGGGGGGTTATTTAAAGGCATTCAAACATAACCAAAGGCACAAAACCATCTCTTAATGCATAAAGATTACAAACCGATTGTTTCTGTCAAATAACAGGCGAATGTATAAAATAGTGTCATGTTCTTAACTTTGAAATGACAATAACATTCACATTTTCTCTTAAAATATTTTTTTTTTCCAAAAATGAAAAAGATTCTTGAAAACAATAAAATACAAACCTTGCTTGCTGTTCTTTGCGCTTCTGTGTGTAGTATTTCTTTTTGACGTCTTGTAACTCGCGAGCTAAGCGCTCTATCTCATACTTGTATTCCTGTACTTGTGATTCATACATATTCAGCTCTGATGCCATACCCTACAAGAAAAACAACTCCAAGTTAATCACAGCCACTTGTGAAGTCAGTAAACCTTCATTTTGTTTGGCTTCTTTCATCAGAATGTGTACCAAATTTTAAACCACGTGGGATAGGCAAATTACTGATTAACTGTCAAGGGATGTTAGCTAAACTTGATCATTTTACAAATCTTTGTCTTTTCATAAGCCTTTTTAAGCCCCCTATATAACCTTGCCCTACGTACACATATATTAATGGTAATAATTTTTTCTCTAAATATCCAAAAACTAGGCAGTAAAATCATAAATCATATTCAGTATCTACAAAACTTGATTTGAACTGAATTGAACAAGAGGTATTATATTTATGCTAAACTAAAAGGTACCACAGTAAAATGAGGGCTCCAGTCACTCTTAGCATATGGTTAGCCTGCTGTTTCTGAATCATATACAGCATAACAAGTAGCATCTTGGTTTCTCCATCTCTGTCATGCTAAGTGTGTGTGGGGGGAGGGTAAGCTTAGGGGGGTGGGGGCTGTGATCTAGAAAAGTGCTATGGGAATGTGCAAATCTTAGGATCCCTGTTTCATACATTGTCTGCCACTCAATGGTGTTCTATTTAATTCCCACAATTTATTTCTTTAGCCTTTTACAGACTCCAGTTCATGGAACTTTCTGAAATATTTGGCTAAGGAGCTAAAATTAAATCCGCATCTTAGCTTTTAGGAGTCAATTTGAGTTATCACTTCATTTCTCTACACCCCATTTCAGCATGAATGTCAGTCCACAATTACCTCATCCCTCACTCTCCCCATTCCACCAAAAAAGTTTTACCCTCCCACCCCCTCCCCCATAACAATATTGTACCTTTAGTTGTTTGGTCTTGTCTTTGAGTGTCTGTTGGTATATCTGTAGCTGCTCCGCTACCTCTGGGCCTGGTTGACGAGCCAGGATATGTTTCAATTCTACATACAGCTTTTCCTTTTCCTGAAATGTTGAAGTGTAAAATGCATATATAGTCATAATAGGAAGTCAATTAGCTTTAATAAGCATGCCATGAGGCAAACCAGTTAAAAACAGAATTACCAGAGCAAACAAACCACAGGTAATTTGTTTACCGTAAGCCACATGTCTTGGAAAATTTATAGGAAACATTAAGACAGAAATCAAAGTTGCAAATTGCACTTTATAGAACAGCTGCATTAGTGCTAAGTCTGAGATACAAACCCATAAATGTAGGGACTCATGTTACGCTATCACATTTAGATTTTCTTTTCTGTTTTGAATGAAAAAACAAATCCAACATATTTCCCACGATGATGTTTAACACATGAAATAATATTCCATGAATTCTTTTTCCCAGAAATCACACATTTTCTATTCATCAAGTAATCCATGTGCTACAAATGTTGCTCTAAAATTGTGCAAATTTAGGTAAATCCAACAAACACTTATATGAAGCATATCTAATTTACAAACGCTAACTCCCAAACTCCCAAAAGAGTGTTGCTTTTAGTCTAGAAGCATATATGCGGTACCAGAACACGTCAAATAAACAGGAAGATCAAATGGATTCTTATCAAAATAGAACAGATGACATGTGCAAATGACATAAGAAGTCATTGACATTCCCAGATGAAATAAAGCAATTTCGATTGATAGTTTTAGAAACCATGATTTGTTTCACTTGCTATTTACGGAGATGTGAAATTTATCAATAGACTTATCAACAATTCATGAGTAGAGAATATAGAACATTTTACAGGCAATGCTTGTCACTATATTTATGTGGGAGTTTAAATATTAGATGAAGGTAATATATGCAAGTACTACAAGTAGTATGAATGTATGAAGGTAAATAAAATCAAAGCAGAGAGAAATGAAAACATTAACAGGATAAATACTGTAGAGTGCCTGTATATGGCACGTCATGTTTTGTTTCAAACCATGACATTTACTACTAAACAAACAGATATGAATGAATAAACAGATGCTACAATGTAAGTTGCATTCATCTTAAATCAGAATTGATAATTTGTCACAATTTGTCAGTCAAATTGTCATGATGAAAAAATTAAACAGAAACGGGAAAAACATGCAATATACTGGCACTCTACGGTATTTAAAAAGGGGGAATTAAAGGGGGGAAGCAGTAAGAGGGCAAAATGAAACATGTAAATAGAGGCTAAAAAAGATTTAAAGAAGAAAGAATAAACAAACAAGAAAATGAACACAAAAATGAAATAAAATAAATTGAAAATAAAAATAACAGAAAATACAATTAGCAAAGCAAATTAAAAGAAATTGCCACAGACAAGGAAAGAAATGGATAGACAATAGAATTAAATAAAGTCTGGTCATTAGCTCCCACTCATCTCATAAAGTTGATTATCTCAATGAGTAGTGAGCTAATCAAATCATTCTGTCCCATCTAGGTTGGCAAATGTTTATCTACTAAACTCACTCAGCGTCTGTAACCGTGAGTACCACGCTTGGAGACACACTTTAAATGATAATGACCAGTCTCAATTACTTCATTGCTAAAAGAGCAATCAAATGAGCTCCCAAAAGAGTCATGCATAGTTAGAATTGACTAGCTCTCTATGCCTGTATAGCAGAAGGCATCAATGCAACTAACATCCCAGGTACTTTGCACAAATAACAAGCCCATCAGCAATAATATTGACTCTGAAATTGAAGGATGATTTCAAACCCCTCGGCGTTTTTCATTACAACATGTGTTTTGAGACAAAATGCCATCGTACCATTTCCGGCAAGTTGAGCTGTGTTGACATCGAGCAGTGCAAACATTAGAAAATTGTCTACAAGTATAGCAACGACTCTTTCAGAAAACAATTTAAAACACAATTATCTTACTTATTTACATGTGCTACAAGTTGTGGTATATCTGACACAAAATATAGTCTCTATGGAAAATCGATTGTGTTGTGTAAGTGTTGCAATAAGTGGCAAGTTTGATCAACACCAAACTGCAATTACAATATGTTCTTTACTAAAGATGTACAAGCATCATTCACTATTAATGCCATTCATGCTTATCCAAACAAGGGAATATGTACCATATATTGATTCTTTATGCTATTCTTTAATAAGTCTAACAAACGGAAATGTTTTCCAGCTCTCCTCCTTTTAATAAATTCAGTTGGAGAAATATTTTTGTTATTTCAAACTGATGTCCTTTTTCACGTACAGGTCATTATTCTGATGATAAAAGGCAATATCTACTACCTGGTAAAACGATATAAATGTCAAAAAAGATGTGTAAGCTCACACTTTAAAATAACACCTAGTATGACAAACAATCCCATTTGGTTTATAAGCTGACAATAACACCACTTTACAATCAGAGCACGAAATTGAACTATACATCTTAGGAAAGGTCTCAAAATACGCTGTCGAGGGAGAAGGATAAGTAAATCCATTAAATCATTTGCTTGAGATAAAAGAATAATATAAACAGGCTTGTGCTCACACTGTGAATTAGTACTTGTTACAATGCATTGCAAACCCATTTGTTTTTAGAATTGATAATGGTATTGGATAACAGAGCATGAAATTGAGTTACAACCTACAAAAGCTCTCAAGGTTTCTGCCCTATTTATTATAATATTTAAGCATTTAATATAAAGAGACTATCAGTAACTATATGTAGTTAAGAAACATCAAATTGTCAATCAAAAAATCTGGAAGATTGTTGATAGAGAAGAAAATTTCTAAGTGGTAGTAATGTTACACTTAACCTGAATCCTTTTTATATCTTAATTCCAAAGTATCTATTTACTTTTCACATCGGATGATACAGATTATATTTAAACTGGTGAATTTACATAAGGATTATGTTTAAACTGCTGAATTTGACTAAAATACATACAAAACAAATCTGAATTTGTCCGACTAAACTTATGTCACCTGAATACATAATATATATTAAATCTGTTTATAGTAATGTATGTAAACTTCATGACGCTTTACTCTAGATCTATTTAAATTTTGCACCAAGAGTGGATATAGTTACAAAACAATTATTATAAATATTTTCTAACCTCATCACTTGAAAAGCATTGAACTTCTGGGGAATTAATGCATCAGTTACATATAGAAAGAGTAGTCGGCCAAGCTGTCACGCTACGGCAAACAAAACCCACATGAGAGTTTTATGAGTTCACAGCAATACACCTCCAAGTTAATATTTTGACCACATAAAGAAATAGTTCTCAGCCGAGTTGCAATGTTTATTTTTTGAGTGGGTTCAGAGAATTCTACAGAATTTGGGATATCTCCTTGCATCAGCCACCAAGGGGTAAAATTGTTTAAAAAGGTGAACTCAGTCAAGCGTCACCAGCCCTCAGTCGGGACTTGCGCAAGCATTGGACGAGTTGTCAGCGAATAGTGGAAGATAAGAGCTCACAGCTCTTTGAATCTTCATAGAAGTGCGGCGAGTTGTGAGCGGGCCCTAAAATTTTGAAACAGTATCTACTGATGCTCATGGATTGCCCGGCCAAGTTCGCAGATTTTGACTGTTAGACTAAGTGTTATTTAAAGCTTGTAGATGTGACTTTAGCATAAAGGTGTATTTTATCATTTCTTGCCCCCCCCCCTCCCCATATTCCAAAATAAAATTGAGAGATTTTGATACCACAAGAAAGGTCATATTTTTCTCTTAACTCCTGTGACTTCACACCTGTATTATAATTTGTTGAAAAGATATGGTCAAATCAATAATAAACAGTGAAGAAATTAATACTGGAGGATTTAGTTTACCAAAATATATCACATAGGGGTTCGCTCTCAGACATATTCTTGACTGTAGCATTTATTTTGCCCAAGGTATGTGAATCAATCTTCACAAATGCTATATGCAGGCGATGACTCTTCATTCCAATATTTACAAGTATATGATAAATTTGTCACTACATCGGAATCAATAACAAGTTTTTATTTGAAATAAACTTTCAGAAATCCAAAAAAACACCAAAAACACTGAAAGACACAAAATAATGTGCTAGCCTTGACTTGTTAGCTAGAATTTTGTAAGAGAATTGAGATACTAACAATCTTGAAATTTTGAAGAAAACAAACATTAAATTAAAGTTTGGTAGGCCCCTTTTCTTTTAACCATTTGTTTTAGACAGTTGTTTGTAGTTAAAGCAATACTATAAGATTTTGATCAAAAATAGTTTATAGTAAAAACAGCATAAAATGGAGGAATGTGACTATCTAAAAATGTTTTCAAGTGTATTTTGTGAAAAAAAATTGTTTTACCACCAAAAATGGATAAAAAGTATATGAATACTTTACTATATTAATACATGTGGAATTAAATTTGAGATCCTGAATTTAATTCAACAAATGGCCATCACAGAAAAAGTAGGCATCTTTGAACCGAATCGTTTGGAGGGTATTCATATCTACCCAAAACAAACCCAATAAGCCCAAAAAATGAAAAGTCATGGGTGCTTCATTTTTAACACTTTATAGTATTGCTTTAATCTTATTTGATTAAAACTAATTAATGAAAGACAATAAATAATTGGCTTGTTAAGACATTAACTAGTACTGTAATGTACATTATTATCTGAGAGGGGTAATTTAAAATGCATAATCATATTAAATATAACAGAAATGATGTAGTATTTTAAAAAGATAAAGTATCACATTGCTGGTAAATAGCTGGTGAAAAAAAAAAATGTTGGAAAATATGATATAAAAAGTGTCCATTAAAGAAAAGACACTTGTCAACCTAATGCCTAAATCCTCTCATACTGGCAAGCAATAAACCAAGTCAGCTACAGAGAAACATGTACATTTGGATAGTGATACTAAATAAAAGGTGCAACTTCTGCAGAGAATGGGGAAATTGGAGTGTCTTGCTAGCTGATCACATTAGTAAACCTAATTCATGTACAATGGCACTGCTAAAGGCAAAGACAGAAAAGAAACAAAACAAATCCACATTTCCATGGCATAGTGGGGCAATAATGAAAAATGCAAATTCAATCCTACAACAAGACTAAAATTCATCTGAAATAAAGTGAACCTCTATATTTTTGTTGAGGTTAAACGTATTTAACACAATTCCACACGGATATGAAAATTCACAAAAAAAAACTTATTTGAATCAAGGAAAGGCACATGTAATAGAATAAAACAAACTAAAATTTATTATTTGTTTTTAAAAAGATAATATTCCATCCAATTCGCTCCATATCAAACTGTTAACAGTGTTTCTATTTTCCTAAATTTTCAATTTCAGAATGTGTGTTTGCCCTTTTAAAATGACTTTATTATAGTTTAGAAATGTTAAGTACATCCAAAAGCACAACATCTTTACTCACTGTGTGGAATGGATATAGAGTGGCACCCTACTATACCCTTTACTTGTATACCCTTTTTTACAAAAACAGTGAAAATGGCACACTTTTTATCTTTGCAACCTTTATTTGTAACCAATTTGCATTGCACCCTTTTTATTTTATTTGTATCCTACATTTTTGCCTATTAAACGTTCAACTTGCATGATAATTGTAATTGTGTTTGCATGTTTTTTCTGTCTTATTTATCCTGCAGGTATGAATGAACAAGCTAACTATATCTGGCTTAAACAGAAATCACAACCGACAATAATTCCCCAACAGACTGAGTCATTGTCTAGATGCAATTCCAGTGTTGCTTTAAAATCGTGTATTCCACACAAATATTGTCGACGCATCGCCAATGTGGTTTATCAGTTACGACTTTTTAAGCTAAATTGGTTCAGACTTGTCCAACTTGGTGTAGTCAACCCTTGATTCGCGACCAACTCGCAGTTGTCCGGTCGCCATTTTAGTTCAAAAACCTTCATAGCATACAATGAACTTATGATGCGCCAACAAATTTTTGTATTGGTTTATATAGTTGATTAAAATAGATGGCGCTATAATAGGTTTTCTTTGGCTCAGGGGTAGTTGGATATCGTAAAAATATATTGTTGTTTATGATGATAAATTCGAACACATTTTAATGTTGATGTTACGCATTTTACGACAACACACATTATACGGAAGCGATTAAAATCGTACCCTTCTAACTTTTTCGCGATTTTCAAAACGTACGCATTCTAAAGCGTACGTTTCACACAATGTTTACCAAAAATGGTTTGTCTAGACGCAAAACAGATTTCATTTTGAAAATTTAACGATTTATTTCTAGAAACACTATCATTTAATTTTTGCTTCGCCGGAGATCTAAAATTTCAAAGCATATTTTTGTCTGGTAGGGTATAGTTAGGTCTCTGGTCTACCAAGTACACTTGATAAATCATGTTGTTTGTCTTGTTCTGTTTTATGACTGTGTTTTAGGCCTTCTTTTAACTTCTCTGCTTTGTGACTGATAGGCCACATTTCATCTTTTGATGGTACCATCAGGCCCTGTTCCTTCAGTTAAAAAAAAAGCAATTGTCCCTTTACTGTAGGTATTTAAGTTTCAAAGGAATGGTTATGGATGGATGTAACTTAGTAGTTGGAAGGGCTTTCTAAAAATGCAATATAAACAGTAAGTGTCACGGAAAGTTGAAGTTCACATTGATGATCGTGGCTAATGTTTTTAACCCTTTGAACCCTAGCCATTCCACATGTATCTGTACTGCTGACCCGGGCCAACCCGAAAGTTAAAAAAACACAATATAACCCCTAACCTTAATTAATATTAATAAGACCATTGAAAATTGTAACTACCCATGCCTGTTGACAGACACAAGAAGTTTCTGACATGTGATCTAAAAGCTGGTAAACCGGCTCATCGGGTATACGGTACATGTACACGTGAGCCAGTATACCGGCTCGTCGGGTTCAAACGGTAAAATCTGTCCATCTGCTTACCTGGATCAAGAGTTCTTTCTCCACAACCTCCTCTGTCTTCTGAATCAGACGTCTCTGTAGGGTCTGAATCTTCTGAATCATCTCGTAAGTACTTGGATCTGATCCTTCTAATTTACGCCAACGATGAATATTCATGGGGTTTTCAAGTTCCTCTTCCAAGGCCTTGCAGCGGGTACGCTCACGAAGCAACTCACGCTGAAGATGGTAAACCTCTCGTCTGAAATTCAAAATACATAAGTATTGCTAATGCAGTTGTCAAGAAATGTATGCATGCCCCATTTCTCAAATGTTGTGACATTTCAGTTTAAGTCTAAAGCTATTTATTTTAAACAAATGTGTGATTGAGATAGTTATAAGACAGTTGATTTAACAAAAAAATTGGTCTTACCTTCATGTAAGATATTCATGAGTTAGACTGCTTCGAAACATTTAAAGCTAAATAATCAATATGTGTGCTCACAACAGATTTCACACTAGACTAATTTCATGATATCTTACATGAAGGATGAACCCCAAAAAGGGATCTATCTAGGGAAAAAAAAAGATTGACAAATGATGAGTAAAGCAATGTTTGAAAAATTCAATACAATTAAGCTCAAGCATTTCCAGGTAGGCCTATTCAGTGCTATGTACACAGTGTAAGTGCATGAGTCTTTTTTATGAGCCAATATTTAAATTCACTTCAAGGCATTTGTTGCATTCAATAACTTTTGGTTAAGAAAATTGGGTACACCAAAGTGCTCCATTCAAAAATGCTGGATTTTCAACATTTTGAAGTGCATAAAAATCATGTGTCTTGGATTACATGATCGACATAAAAAACCATGATAATGATGAAGAAGCATGTGATGATCTAACTTCTGGCACTATTTTGTTCAAATGAGTCACAATAATCAAATTTCAGTAAACACTTTAAAAAACTCAACTTAATTACACTTTGCAATTACCTTAGGTCATCAACATTAGCCACACTCTTGTTCAAGATATTCTTTTCCCTCCTCAATTTCCTGATCTCCAGTTTAAGAAGTCTGATATCTTCCAGACGCTGCCGATACTGCATCTCCCCCTTGGTTAGAGTAGACTGCTGAATTTTGATCTTTTCATACAGTAATGCTAACTCGTCATTACGACGGACTAGCTGTGTGCC
>JXSR01S032543.1:15598-25979 GCA_000969725.1 Ophiothrix spiculata | reverse complement strand
CATAGTCATTGTTCACAACAAGTAATACATATTCGTTAAGAGAAATATTTCATCTACTCGTATAATTGCAGTGGGCGACCCATAGAAAATCTTGGAGACGCTTAAGAGGGCAAGGAATTCTTGAAGAACGTCTAATCGATCACCAGTGGAAAGACTACTTACCTCAAAAACCCGCTCTTTTAGCTCTTATGGAAAAATTCGACCTATTGTGTCCACGAATTGATGTGACTGAAGAAGATTCTGATCAGGTTGGTTGCGCATGACCATTTTGCGTTGTTATGACGCCTGCTCTTACAAGCTAAAATGACTTTCAAATCGAGTCGCGACGTGATGCTTAACGCACGCGTCAGCAGCTCAGTCTAATGTAAGCGATGATAACCAACAGATCACGCACTGCAAATACGTACACGTTAATTTGATTCTTTAACAGAGTGACAAATAACTATTAGGCACAATCATAGTTGTTTTTTAAGACTGAAAATCAAATAAAAGTGACCTAGACTTTCAGTACATGGAGAGAGAGAGAGAGAGAGAGAGAGAGAGAGAGAGAGAGAGAGAGAGAGAGTAATATTTTGTCACCTTGTTTAAAACAAACCAGTCAGACATCAGCCTGTGGCCTTGAATGATCTGGATGACTTTCGGATAATTTCAATTTTTTACCTCAAAATGACATATGGCAAAGTCTTGGACCCGTAGATAAGTCATGGATTAACTATATGCCGTGTATAAGATTGGTTATTTTGAGTTAAGTAAACACGATTAAATCAAATAAAATCAAATAACATCTTTTTTTTTCATATTAAATAAACAACCAATCATGTCACGTACATAGCCTAAAATATTTAAAAAAAAAACAATAAAGTAGGGCAGAGCTGGACATCCAATTCAAGGATCTCAACAATGTCGCTAATAAAGGGGAAAATATAAAGTTATAAACAAGGGAAGTTGAAACTGGACGGATCTACTACAGGACAAACTAAAGGAAGCTGATGACATTCATAGCATAAAAATTGGGTCATATGCCATTAAGTGGCAAGATGGGGTTGTAGGGCCAAAAAATTATTATTGCATATTAACATTGGTAGAAAAATTACCCTTCTACTGCTTTTTGTTTCACCAAAATTGAAGCTTCCGATCAAAAGTTCTGGTCGAAAATGTAACTTTGTAAAGCAAAATCGCTTTTGTTTATCTTATGTATTTTATTGTTTTCTCAATCTGTGTTTTTGCAGTTGATCAATAACCATTGAAAATATTATGTCGTAAGTAATCGTCCATCACTTGAGAGTAAAAAAGTATCGAAAAAATGGACAATCAATTGCAAAGAGAAAAATATATATACTTTCATAAGAAATCAAAATCGGTTCCAGTTAATCCTCAAAATTTATATACATATATGATTATCAAAACTTTTATTTTCTTTGTGTTGACAATTATTGCTTTTTGTATGTGGTCAATCGAAATATTACCCATTTAAATACCGGCTAGGTTTTCTCTGTTTTTTAATCAATTGTTAATTCTTTGTTTTTTGTATTTTTGTATTCAAATTTATGTCTACGCTCAAATCTTGTGATTTGTGTATTGTCTGCTCAAATATCGTAAAAGATTGTCAGAAAAATATATCATGTAAAATATGTAACTGATTTATTCTTTAAAAAAAAAAACCTTAATGCGAAAGAACCAAAAATTGTTAGATCCAAAGAACTGGAAATGCCAAAACATATCCAACATTGAAAAGAATACAGATCAATTGAATAATTCACCAGAATTCAATCAATTGAATAATTCACCAGAATTCAATATCAAAGATTTGGACATAGAAAAATACGATAGAATGATATTTATTCCACTACGTTTTGATTTTGAGTCTGAAAATAAAGCTTATAATGATGTCACAAACGACGAGCTAACTCACAGTTGCTCGTATGTTACTCCTGAACAATTCCGTGTAGTTAATGATAAAGAGAGTTGTAAAATGAATTGTTTAAATGTTAATATTAGAAGTATATCTAAAAACTTCGACTCATTTAAGGCATGTCTCAATGGTCTATATTTTGAATTTACAGCTATTGGTATATCAGAATCACACTTAAAAGATAAACCAAACGATTATAACAACATTCCTGGTTACAATATAGAGTATACCAATAGAGTAAATCGAGAAAAGGGTGGCGTATGTTTATATATCACTGACAAAGTCAAATACAAACTTAAAGATTTAAACCACGCAAACTTGAACTTTATGGAAATCGAATGTTAAAACAAGACTGTCGTTGTCAAAGTAGTTTACAGGTCACACATATCTATTGATCACTTTAATAAAGATATCGAGCCTCTATTTAAAAAAAAATAGCGTCGGAAAAGAAACGATGTTATATTATGGGGTGATTTCAATACAGACCTACTTTAATCTGAGATTCATGGGCCCACTCATGATTATCTCGAATTTATTTCTCAATGCAACCAACTATTTATAAACCAACGAGAATAACTGAAAATTCAGCTACAATAATTGACAATATTTTAACAAATGACGAAGAAATTATACGATCTAACATTATTGTAACCGATATAAGTGATCACCTGCCAACCTCTCTCTCAACAAATATACAGGTCGGTAAAAAATGTAAAAGCAGCAAGAAATATATTTATAAGAGGAAAAATGATAACAAAAGCCTAAATACAATCAAACAAAACTATCTGACATTGGAATGATCATCTTGATGGTACTGATGTGAGTGATGATTATGACAAGTTTATCGAAACCTTTAGTTCTTTGTACGATGAATGTATGCCAGTAACAAGTGTTCTGTAAACAGAAGAAAAGATCCAATTTCACCATGTATAACCAAAAGTTTTGCTAAAGAGCATCAACAGGAAAAATAAGATTATATAAACAATATACTAGTATAAAGAATCCAACTGCGAATTATGTTGATTTGGAAATCAAAGAGATTATATCTATTTAACAAATTTGAAGTGTCCAAAGGCAATATGAAATATACTGTATAAGTGGTATATTTCGCGCTACATTTATTTTCGCGCTTTTCGCGCAAAATTAATTTGGCGCGAAAATAAATGCAGCGCGAAAATTACTCTGTATTTGTTACAAAGGAAGTTCCATACATGGCAAATGTTCACGTGCGCGAAAATAAAAACGCGCGAAATTGTCCAAAATCGGCTTTGCGCGAAAATTACTGAGCGCAAAAATATTGGCGTTTACAGTAGGACAGCCAAAACGCGAGATCAAAGGATGCCGACAAAATTATTAAACACGAGGACTTTGCAGCGCTGAACTGCGCCCTTTGGGTATCGAAAATGATGTTGTTTCCCGCGATATTTTGAAATATTTTCTTTGATCAATAAAAACAATTCTGTTTATCGCCCTGGATTTCTAAAGTTATCACATTAAAGTTCAGGAAATACTCTTTCAAACCCATATTTTCTTTACAAATATTATTCAGTTATAATTGTACAATCTTCATCAAAAGTTTTTGTTGTAAAATTACGACTTGAAACTAAAAAGTTTGTTGACATTTTTGTTCTCTTAATAGAAAAATATCCAACACTCTACGGTATTCAACATTATTTTAATTCGCCAGAACAATCTTTGATTTATAAAAGCCGTCTATTTCCAGAGATGGGCACCCTCCAGGAAAGCATGAAATTAACAATAAATAACCATAACATTAGCCTTCGATTATACACATTTTACGGCCATTTTTACCTGTCTTTGAGAGGCAAACGCGTATTTTCCACTGCGCAATGTTTAGAAAACCCGCGTGGAGTAGCGCAACGCGGAATAATTTACGCGTCTATCGTCCTAATTACGCAAACGCGATACTGCCCAAAATTAAGAAGTAGGTTGATGGGTTAAAAATAGCGCCATGATATTGAGAAATCAAATAAATATCAACAAAGTCCTTTCTTGTCAAATATCCAACACGATTTTGGAAAAACTAAAAAAAGTAAGTTGTAGATCAGCAAAAGATCTTTGTATTTCCAGAAATTCAGAGATGGGCACCTCGTAATTTTGAAAATATAGATGAAACGCAGTTCGACTGGATCGGTTTTGAAGGTATTTCTGTTGAGTTTTCTTGCCGTAAATTTGGGACAAAAGTGTTCTGATCAAGTATTAAAACATTTTCAATCTCAATGATTTTAAATAACAATATAATTTGAAGTCTTTGCAACATTATCCCGTTCAGAGCGTTTGTTTTCAAGAACGCAAATTCGAAAACGATATTTTTGAAAAATATTTATCTTTTTTGGTTATTTTTGCTTGCCAAAACTGCTGCGTAAGGCTACGCGGGGACATCGCGTAATGTTTAATAATTTGACGCAAAAGGCCGCTGGCTGTCCTACTGTTTACAGTACGTGGAATGAAATCAATTCTTTAATTGGAAAAGGTAAAAGATCCCAAACCCATAGTGAATTTGTAAATATTTAGGAAATGTAGGCCCTAATCTTGCATCGACTATTCAAAATACTGTCAAGAACAGCTATGATTATCTGAAAGGTATAACGCCTAAAGTATGTACATGAAACCCATTGTTGAACTAGAAATTTTGAAAATAATTGACAAATCCAATCCTAACAAAAGCGCCCGACACGATAATATTGGCAATCTCATCATCAAAAAAGTAGCAAATTCAATTGTTAAGCCACTTACGTGGAAAACCACATTGACTGTGTTTCAAAAACTGTTTCTAATAATAGTGACATGAACAAATTGAAATATTCTGTACCAAAGCGGGTACTACATACACTATACTGCTCGCTGGTCTTGCCTTATCTAAACTATGGAATACTTGGTACTATGGGGTGGTACATTTAAATCATATCTTGATAAACTTATAAAAGTCCAAAAGTGGGCAATACGAATAGTGTCTGGCACTCACAACAGAAGCCATACTGTTCCTCTATTCTTTTCAAATGATCTTCTAAGAGTAAATGATATGTATAAAATGGAGTTTGGAGTATACATGTTTAATATTCATTTCATGATCTTCCTGTAGCTTTTTTTACAAAGAGATCAGAAATCAATGATTATTCAACAAGACAAGTAGATGATCTAAATATAACCAAAAACGAGAAATTATTTTCTGACCGAAGTATCCAATCTAGTGGTCCCGTTCTTTGGAATTCACTTTCAAAAAATCTTTAGAATTCTCGTGCCGTGAAGTTGTTTCGACGAAATTATAAATACAATTTAATCACATTTTACAACTAATGAGTTTTGAGCATATCCTTGTCTTGTTGTTTTGTCTTTCCTTTAGTTATATGACTTATATCATTTTATATCATATATGGGCGCACTACATATCTACCATTCGCAATCTGGGATTTCTAAATTTTTTTTTATTTTTTTGATCTCCAGATTACTTTTTGGTAAAATTTAAAGGGTTTTCTTTAATTTGCAATAACTTTAACTTGTTTTCTTAACATTTTACCCCTTAAAATCAAAATCTCGACAAGTACTTGAGCTTTTAAGCTCCAATATTCTTAGTTATTTGTGAAAGTGCTTAATTTATGATTGAAATTTATTAAAGTGAAACAGTGTTTCTAAAATACATTAAAATGGAAAAACAGTGTCTCTAGACTAAATTACTAATTACTAATCACGGTGGCAATGATTTCTCAAAAACGGTTCATCATAGAGATATGGGGTAACAGGCATATTAAAGCATACTAAATGGACTGTGCAACGAACAAGAATCTTTTCAATAAATAGTCCATGGGCCAGAAGAGATTTAGCTTTCCTAAAAGGGGACCAAATCTAGCAATGCTTTTTGGAAAGGTCCATGTCTCAGGTGTATGAAATGCCATGGTAGGAAATCCGATGGAGTAGCTTAGTCTCAGAATTCAAGAAGACTGCCAAAATGGCCTCCAAAATAGCATATTTTCAATAAAACGAGCGTAAGCAAACTTGTAAAACACAAAATGCCCAAAATGCCGCTAAATAGCATATTTTCATGGAAATTTAAAACAAACCACCCCTTGTATCACTTAATATAATAAGTTAAGCACTTTAATTTTCAGAAATAACTAAGAAAAATGGAGCTTAAAAGCTCAAGTACTTTTGAGATTTTTTTTTGTGCTTTACAAAGTTAAAATTTTCGAACAGAACTATTGAATGGAAGCTCCGATTTTGGTCGAACAAATATAGCAGTAAGAAAGGTATTTTTTCTCAATGTTTATATGCAATAATCATTTTTTGGCCCTCCAACCCAACCTTGCCCCTTACGTTTGGTTACCTTTTGGTAACATGTTGATAATGGGCAAAACCAAGCGTTTTCCCTTTGCGTTACGTAAACTTTAATCCTATTTACATCGGGATAAGACAACTCTATATATTCTTAAAGGGTAAATGTGAGGAATCATCCTAATAAAATTTTAATGTCATTATAACGGGTTTGCAGAGAATATAGAAGGTGTAACATAAGAAATGTTTGGAAAAAATCAGATATGTCCAAATCTTATAAAAATATATGCAGGTATGTGGGAATATCGCCCAATTATGTAAATAAGGGGCTCTGCATCCTCCGGCTCCGTATCCTGCACCGCTTTGATTAATTAACAAGTTAATTAATCTCAATTAAAAACCAAATTAACTCAACACAACGCTTTATGAGGTTACCAATATATGGCCATTGTCAATTGTATTTGGAGACTAAAGGCTGGTTCAGTTAAGACTCCTCCATCGCATAGATTATTTTGCTTAGAATATTCTGCATCAAATAAAACCTATGAACCAGTTGATTTTTTTCATCGGCCCATGATTTTTATAGTATTCCTTGTTTGTTTATTTGCAGTGAACCTGTTTATTATTGTTGCTTCGTTCGAATTTCCAAAAAGAAATATTATCTTTTAGCTTTCTGTATTATGATATTTAGTTACTTTTGTATGTTGGGTATTTTTCAAAGCCTTTGATGTTTGAACATTTTATTTTTAGTATTATACTCTTCAGTTATTCGTCTGAAATTCAAGGTATAACGGACCCTTCCTTTTGTTAAAGGTACATCTGTTCAAAGGAACATATTCACCATACGCTGAATTAAAAGTGCAAACGAGGTCTGTGCAGACGATTTTGCGCATAATAAGAACTATTTATTATTATTATTATTATTTCTTTAAATCATCATTAACATTAAGACAAAATGGGAAAAGGCTGCACAAGCATGCTTACAATTTTGTTGAATTTTAAAATAAATGCGTTTCTGAAATAGGTATTTATCTTTGCTAATGACTCAAAAAAAGGCTTTAATATTAAAATTCTATAAGGATCTTTGATTGTTCCAACTACTATAATTTTTGTAAACGATTATAGTTTGGAACACCTGGTATTACTAATTATTGCTGTATGTGTTTATTGTTTCTTTCTTTCTTTCGTTTTGTTTTTCGTAACTAAGCGTTTGACAACATACTATGTCCCGATATTTTTGCAACCACCTGCAAATGAAAATCAAAATGAGATAGCTGAAGCAGATGCAATATGCATATTCTACATCGATTTTCTTGACGGATTTCTTCCAGGTAAATGCTTTGACATTAAATTATCATGAAAAATTGAAATCCTGAGACATTTACTTCAACGTATGCAACTGAAGAGGAGTTTGAGAAATGTGTTCTATTTCTCTAATGTACTTTTAGGCGCTAGGAGCCTTACTGTACATTAACTGTCTGTAGATATCAGTCAATATATTCCCATGGACATCGCGCGATATCGATGTGCGTTAAGGCTGGGGTAGATCTTTAAACGGCATAAACTGTTTTAGTACTGTAACTCTCAAACTAATTGCATAAACTATTCATATATAAAACTACACATTTTTAGAAGCGGATGTTTATCCTGAACATGATGATAATATCGATTTTTGACCCAAAATGTCAATTTTGGCTAAAATATCAAAAAACTAATTTCTGGATAACACTTTTGGCTAAAATACCATAAATCATACTAATTGCATAAACTATTCATATATAAAAGTACACATTTTTAGAAGCGGATGTTTTGATCGCATAAAGCAAAAATACACAATGAATTCAACTACTTTTCTTTACTATTACATGTTACGTGGGATATCGAAATGAATTCAACAATTGCCATCCCTGAAATGCTATGTAACTTCTGGATAAATTAATTACAGGTTATTAACAATTGCCAGAACAAACCCCATTTAAACAAAAATATTGCTATATTTCATTATTTCTATCAGAACCCCTGTTCAATCGTCTAATGGTCTATTCCGCTCGATGGTCTCAACAGCAGCGAGGACAAAGCAGAGCACAGGAACCAAATCTTTGCTACCGATATGGCACATTCTACGTGGAAGACCACAAATTCACTCTGCGAATGAAGAATACAAATGAAAACTGCATAGTGGTATGATAAATTGTCATTGTTGTTCTAAAATCTCCCGAAAATTATCAATATTGTTAACATTGTCGAGTATCGTTTTTCAACACAATTCCACTTTCAAAATAGAGTACGGTATTCACTAAATATTTTGTGTCGACAAATTATATGTATTTGGAAATCATTTCTTTTGAATTTATATACGCTCGCGCTCTATCTCTCTGTCTCTGTTTGACTGTTTATCCGCCTCATTCTTTCGTTCTTATTTAGATATCTCGTTTTATACTTTGAAACAAAACTGAAGATAAAACAAACTAACAAACTGTTAAAAAAAACTTATATTTATAGGTGACGGTAAACAAAAATCCAGTTGTAACCAGAAAGAAATCAGTAACGACAGGTAGTCGACTTAGATCCTGTAGCAGTCTATCAGAACCAGATCGTAATGTTATCAAAAAGGTATTAAACAACACTAACAAGTTGAATATATAGTTATATATATATTTATAGTTTGGTTAGAATACAGTAAATAGAGTCGTGCTTTCATGTAGACAATCTATTTCTAGTTATGAGTTACCATAATACCGTATCATTTTACAGGTTCGTGTCTTTTTGAAGCAAGCTTTGAAAGAGATGACCCATCATTGGCAACACGAAATCGGGTTTGAAATGGCAATTGAATGTCCCTGTGGAGATCTTGGGGAATCAGAGTTTCATCTTATTGCACTAGATGAATGTCTTGAATCGGAGTATGTCTACTGCAAAATAAAGAATACGAAGATTGACACTGAACTAATCACCAAATGGTTTACAGGTTTGACAATGGAAAGCTCTGATACAGAACATGAAGGTAAATATTAATGAACAACGTGAATTTACGAGGGTCATTCAAAATGTTCTACCTGTTGTATCATAACTTTTGTTTTATTTACTACTTGAAAACTGGCACAATAATAGCTAAAAATGTCATCTACATATGGTGAAACAATCATATCAATATCTTATCTAGATTTCTATAAGTTACCTAAACACCACAGTAAGGTTCGGTTACACCGGAAACGGTGAAATATCTAATGGCATTACACCTGAAACTATAGGTGCAGCTACGGGATGAACAACCATCTATATTCCCAAAACTTATGCAAGTTATAGAACAAATTGAAATGAAACTGTATCTTACAGTCCAACAAATCATTTGTCGCTGATAAAGTAAACTTGGTACTGATAGAAATGACCCAGAATCCCAATATTTGAAAGGATGTCTTGTACCCTTTCAGGTTACGAATATCAGCATTGTGTGTTTCTCTATAGCCTGACTTTTTCATGTGCGATTTAATGTGAAAAACAACAATTAAAGGGACTACACCACATTTTCTGTTAACAAACTGAATTTAGTTTCCCTTTTGATCAACTATGAAAATGTAATAAAAAATAAAGCTTCATAATGCCACCATTTCACATCTTGTTTTATTAAGGTCAATTTCTTCGTAAACTGTGTCTTTGGTAATTTTAATAATGTTACTGCAGGGGCGATTTGTTCCTATTATTGTTGTGATTGTGAATGGCCATTATTTTCAGTTTAGGTCAGCTTTTTTAATCATTCCATATGATTGCATGATTTATAAAATTTTCACTGTATAGCAATACTATATTGCTATATTATGGCTTTTTCAATTCACTGTTCTTGAGCCACCTTAAAAAATGTTGCACATTTTTTGACCGTTTCCGGTGTACCAAACTTTACTGTGGTTCTTAGATCACCTGCAAAACTCTACAAAAAGGTATTGATACGGTTTTTTCACTATGTGTAGATGACATATGTAGTTATATTTTTGCCAATTTTCAATTAGCTACCTTTAACAGAACAGAGGTGGTGGACTGGTTTCTTTTGTGGATTACCAGAGTGAGGACCGAGCGACCTCTACCTTCCATAGCTCATTTTTCTTCTTTTTCTAGTTCTTCTCCTTCCAGCATTCCATTTGCCTAGGTTTAGTGGTTATCATCGGTTAGGTAGGGTTAGAGGCA
>JXSR01S032541.1:0-11507 GCA_000969725.1 Ophiothrix spiculata | reverse complement strand
ATGATATACACGTAGTGGTGACTCCCTAGAGATATGATGATAAATGATCTTAAATCAACATTGGTCAAATACTGACTGGACTTACGCTGCTTGAGTTGACTCAGAGCTGTGTTTGAATGAACAGATTTACTATCACTATGTGATGTATTTCTTCAATATAATATGCAAAATATAAAAACTTATGGGGAGAAGAATTAATTACACTGCATAGAAATAATGCAAGATATTGAAAAAATGTATAATGCTTATATGTGACCGTCCATCCCAAACCAGCTGTAAATGCCACATCTTGTCATTTTCACTTTTTCAAATATTTGCAAACACCATGCTTTAAGGCAGGCATTCTCAATTAAATTTTGTGAAGTGCCAACTTACAAGAAATAAAAATCAGAAGTGCCACATTCTAAATTAGTAGCATAGCGAGCGAAGCGTTTTAACGGGTAGGGTCCAGGGGGCGGAGCCCAGGAAGCTCCTGGGTTTTAGCCTTTTTTGAGTGGAAAAGAGTGGCTTTCTGAGCAGGCTTTTTTTACATTTATTTAAAATAAAAAGTTCAAATATAATAAATGTGCATTTTCTGTGGACGTCTTTTGGAAATTCACCATCTGATTTACGGCAGATCACCAGAGCGACTGCATACTTTCGTACTAAAAATGACTCATTGAAATCTACACATGAAAATTTTGTCGCACCTGGTCAACAGAGGGCTTATTTTAAAGGTAATTGTGCCGCTGTTTAAATTCTGCCTGCGCTGTAACACTGCAGAAATTTCCTCCGAAAATATGGTTCAAAATTTGGCGAGAATCGGCATTTTTTTAGAAATTTGCAACCATTTTAAGAAAATATGACACTTTGTCCATCTCCATGCCAACTGGACATCAGATTTGATTGCATTTTCAACTATATATGATGAAATTAAGTTGAGCATTTCGCCACCATTTCACTCACTCAGTCACTGTGTACTTCGAACACAGAGCAGTATTAATTAACACTGCTCTGTGACTTCGAAGCACAACGCTGACAGTTCAACGATGCACTTCTCCAAGCGCTAAGTGAGATCTTCGCTGTAAATTGGCGAAACAGGTCGGCGTTTCAGCCGATAGCCTAATTATGGCGGTCAGTTATTTGGATATTTTTAAAAGATTAATGGGAGTTCATCTTGTTTTTATGTTTGGCCAATTTTATTAACAAATAATTTATTCATTTCTTTTATTATTATTTGTTTATGGGTGCCTCGCGCGCGCCACTTGGGAACGTACGGTGCGCCACAAGTGGCGCGCGCGCCGCTATTTGCGAATGCCTGCTTTAAGGATTAAAGTAGAATTGTTGTGAGAAAAATGTAGAAGGGTAATAAAAAGAATAATGAGCAAGCATCATTACAGCAATGGTGACCCAAGAATCATAATTTTAAGAAGAGGGGTGGGGGAATGTAAAGGCAACCAGATGTTGAGAAAAGGTTTCATATAATGCGCCCAAAGTGCACACAAAATAAGCAAACATGCTAATTTCAGCAAAGAATGTCAAAAAATCCTGATAATTTCCGTGAACTACAGAGAAACATTCAACATTGACGTAAAAATCCGTCTTTGACTTGAAGGAGCTATATATTAGTAGTTACCCCCATATAACTAGATTTTTGGAGCAATTTTCTTCCTTGTTAGTACTGGGCCGCGGGCCACTGCCAAGGACGCCGCGGGCCGGATTTGGCCCACGGGCCGCTATTTGACAAGGCCTGACATATATATATTGTATATTTCTAAAGTGGCTTTATATTTTTAATCACTAAAACTTGACTGGTGGATCTTTATGGTCTTGTTTACAGTTCCAACAGTTTGTATTACAAAGCATGAAACTGACATCCTATACAGTAATAAATTAAAAGAAATTCATCTCGAACACAGCATGAATTCCTTTGAATTGTAAGCGGCTGAAATTATTGTTCTGATTTGACTTCTTATCTTGTCTCTTGACCTACATATGGATTAAAATGACAATGGGCATGAGATGATATGTAAAAAGTTAATAAAAAGGCTATAAGTGTCCAGATATAAGGATACCACTATAGCACAACAAGTGGTTAAAATAATGACATTGTTGAAGCACAAAAATTACTAATCTTGATATTTGTATGTAATTGCCATTACAATCTCAAAAGAAAAGTAACATAAAGGAGTTCTTTATAAATCTTCACATTATTCTGTATCTAACTTTAATTTTGTGTTTGTTACTTTAAAAGAAAGATATTGATTTCAACTCCCATCAAATATAGCAATAGAGATGTCTATATGTGCATCAAGTAACTCCCTTATGATTAAGCTTCATTAAGGGTTGTTACACATCATGAATGTCTATTGAAGCAAAATGAATAGCTTGCATGCTCACGTCTCACTCTTATTTTATATCTGACCTTGTAGACATTTTCATACAACCTGGACTAACGGTGTTGCCAGACAAGGAGCTTTACTTAGGAACAAATGCGGGTGAATACTCTTTTTCTAGGATGTTGTGCCCAGCAATATTCATGTTTCAATATTATAAAGTCTAATGCATTAAAAATTTTAAAAAATTCCATTCATAATAAGCTTGAAAAACACCGATTGTGTTATTCACTACCACGCAAAAGGTGATATCATTACACTTCAAAATTTTCAATTTCTTAAAAATTGGTTATCTATCCAGCACTGTTTTATTTAACTGTGAACTTATAGATCAGTATATGATAAAGATTTTTTTTTTTTTCCAAACGATGTCCAAGATAGACACAGATAGACCCATATGCAACATATTCATTGCGGTATTACAAAACCGTGTGATTGACGTATCGGTGTTTCACATACGGTTCATCTTAGCTAGAAAGCCTATGTGATGTAGTTTCACATACTGTTCTATCTTTAGATAGAACCATATATGTGTACCGCCGTGGCAAAAGGGTCCAGTTGTCGGCTCGTACATGTTGCTCCTTGTAGCATATCTAATGTATGGTATTTGTATACATCAGATATGCTACAATGAGCAACATGTAGGAGTCGACAACTGGACCCTTTTGCCACGGCGGTACACATATGTGATGTAGTTTTTTATTAATCGCATACTAAATTGTGTGAGATAGGTCGAGATAGTGAAAACATTAATTTCAATTTATTGCACATTAATCAAATTTGTTAATATATAATTAATTAGGTAGAAACCACATCTGAAATTATGCAATCTTGAAGAGTTCAACGTCAAAGTATTAATTCCCAAATTTCTCATAAAGGTCAAAAATATGAGATAGAACCGTATGTGATGTAGTCAACGATTTGACCCCTATGAGTCGGACATTTCCCCTTGTTCTATGAACATAGCTATATTTACCAGACTTAATGTTCTTTTTTACAATCATTTATGAGATTTCTGATTTCTGTTGAACTGTATACAGAATAAAGCTCAATTCATACTCGGCCTCCAAACAAAATTTTTCCTACCAAACATTTGGTCGTGACGTAAAAATGACGAGTGATTCCAAACAAAAGAACTTCAACACCGAGTTCAGACCAAACAAAATTTCGCGCCAGATTGCACATGTTATTGAATTGCCATATACATTGGACCAAATGTTTGCTACCCGTTCATAGTTTAAGTTCGATGGCAAATATTTGGTGACGTCACGACCAAATGTTTGATAGGAAAAATTTTGTTTGTTGGAGGCCGAGTATGAATTGAGCTTAACACAAAATGAAAAATGAAAAAGAAATTCTAAGAATTGTGACAGGTGGTAAAAGATTATACCTTTGATTTATAACATCAATAATTAATCTAATTCTTTAATGTTTCCTGCAACGTGAAATTTTAATGATTTGTCACGTTGTCTGCTCAAAGTGTGGTCAGGCATCTTATTTTATAGTGTCAATTTCAGATTATAGAGTCTTACTTTGCACTAACTTATTGTATAATATTTTAAAAAATATGATATTCTATCTTAACGCATAAAGGACAGTCTTTCCACTAGGACAGTTTTGGAGATATTGATACTTTCATTTTATAAAATAAGATACAAGATGAAACCCTATCAAGATGTACAATTAAATGTCTTTATGAAAATACGAACAGGTCTGTTATTATAAGGATTTATTTGTAATGAAAACCATAGTTTCAAAAGGGTGTTGATTTCATTTACAAGAAGCATGTATGAAAAACAATGTTTATTACTAATACATATTTAGCATATATATATTTAAGAAGAGGAGAGTGCATGCATATTTTACGTCATGTGTTTAAAGCTCTTCCCCTACACTCCAGTTTTCCCTTTTCCTGTGAACCACTAATTAGGCAATGAAGATATCTATCATAGTGCCGTGCAGCTCATGATAGTCTTTTTCTATTCTTCATGGGCTATTGTTCATTTTATTTAAACAAATGATATGCTGGGATGAAACATAAGTATTTCTTTAAACAGTCCTAGTGGACCGACTGGATATAACAATTATTCAACAAAATGTTCGCATTGATAGTTAATAATTGATTAATTATATATTACTTATTTGTCCTTTATGCCAACTTTCATCTGCCCAACACTACAGATCGAGTGTGCATCTTGTTCAATTCAACACAGGCAACATCCAATATTCATGGAGCAAACTCCCCACTGAACCCATTTCATTATGGTTTATTACACATGATGAAGCCTTAGTGGAGCATAATAAATGACTTGCATGCACAGGAATCACTTAAAGCCATGACCTTAAAACATGACACTGTTTAATCCCAAACTGACATGCCATATCAATCTTAAACAGTTCTTAGCAAGATTAGATTTAATCAAACGACAAGGATTTCTTTAGAAAAGGTGCCATTACGTATTCATGTCGACTTTAACTAATCCAAGGAAGTGTTATTAGCTCAACATGCAGATCATATGTTAAAAATGTCCATTCTCAACACAAGTAAGTACATAAGCAAGAGGCGAACAATGAGCCAAAGGTTGACTTTTATAATTGGTCTTCAGTATGTGACGAGAACATACCTTTAACCCATCTGTTCTAGATTTGGTATCTGACAAACCTTTATATTAATAAAAATGTTCACTTCCAAAAGTTTCACAAATTATCATCATATGACCGAAACATTATCACAGTAATTTAGCCATTTTTAATACGATGGTATGAAATAACTTGATCGTTAAGAAAATTTACATTCAGAAAATCACTTGTTGAATTGGACGTGTGGATACAGTATTTTAAGAATGAAAGCTGTTTAAAAATTGCTCAATGTTATAACCAATATGTAGTTTATTGACAGACATCAACAGACAGTCACTTTCATATATTCATAGTTATATTTTTTTTACAAAAAAAAAGCAGAAAACTTTCATTTGTCATTAACTCTCCATACTTCAACTAGCAAATACACTACAAAAGGTTGCAAATGCTCAAAAATGTCACACGATTCTTAGGCACAGACAGTGTGAACAAAAACATGTCTGGAGAAAATTCAAATTGGTGACAGTAGCTTATGTACAAGTTACTTAAACAATGTTAATATATTAACAAGTTTTTGACAAGAGGGTACTGTAACAGTATTGTGAATAGTGTTGTTACACTCTGTCTAGTATCCTGCGTGAATGTAGATTAAAGCATCCATTTATGGTAAACAGAAAGAGGAAAGTGTAACACAGAAATGAAATTAATAATAATGTGAAGCAATAACATTCCAATTGGCAATAATTTTTGTGAGTTTGCGGCTGGTCAATGTAAATTTGGCAATTTCATACCTGTCAAGTCTCCCGATTTTGTCGGGTTTCTCCCGATTTTTGGTAGTGCTCCCGCCCTCCCGATCAGGTTTACATTTTAAGCAAAATCTCCCGATTTTCAACAAAATCTACCACGCTCTCCGGCTATCGTGAACATTTGCTATTGTCAGCATTTTTGTATAGTTGTATTAGACACCTAGAGGGGGGAAGTAAGCCTATTATCGTGGATGCGCTAAAATATCTTTGCTACTGCACAAAATGCTTGTTAATCTACTGAAAACCCCTTTTTTTTATTTTGCTTGTCACTTTGTCAAAACCAGGGTCGACCAAAAACGAAAAAATTTCCTCCAAAAGGTCCACTTTTTGAAAATCCGCACCCCCTTGAAAAAAATCCTGGCTATGGTCCTGATCTCACAAGAAATCTCCCGATTCAGAATTTTGAAAATAGACAGGTATGCAATTTATATATATGTGTTTTGAAAACAGCGACAATATCATCTTTATATTCACTGAATGTGAAGGGAAATTAATGTTGTATAAATAGGCCTACAGGGTTAAACTTAAATTAGGTGATCCTGCAACTATTTCATTGCAAATGTTTCTTTTGATGATCTACATCTGTGTTTACAAGCAATTACTGAAAAATAATATAAAATATAAAACACATGACAGCTATATTCTAAAAAAAAATACCCAATGTTCTTGTGCCAATTCCAACATTGAGGGACATTAACCTCTGGACTTAGAAATGACTTGAATCAATAAAACAAGAAGTCAAATAAAAAAACAATATTCAGCAATAAAAATGCATATTTCATGACGGAATTTTAAAAATATTTGCTATAGATGAATGTAATAAAAGACACTTCATAACATCTAATTTTAATTCAAAGTTATTGCATTTCAGTTTTTAAATATTGGTGATTGCACATGACATTTGACAGTCGCCTATCGTATATCCTTTAAGAGATGGTTGGGGGTTTCCCTATTCAAGCTGTTCAATAAAAATCATAAACTGATGTATGCATATACCATTAGATATGGTTCACTTGCTTAAACTAACAGTAGTTTAATTTAGCATCAGTAATAATCGAAATAACTATCACTATATCTTAAAACTAATTACTATGGATGGACCATCAGTGTTTTGACACAAACGCTGTCATTTAGTTTACTTGAAATAAAATAATTCAAAATTTGTCATATAAAATACTCAGCATCTATAATCTTAAAGATAAAAAGAGTGTTAATGTTAGAATTTTTAAAGAATGCTGTCAGCAATTTGAAAGGTGCTGTATTTTGTTGTTGTTGTTTTATTGTTATCAATTAAAGGCATTAGCCATGATCGTGCTTTTCAAAATAGACTTGCTATGGAACATACCCCTTTTTTGATATGTATAGAAAGAACTTAAAAATATAAGTATAGTCTGCCAGTAGTTCAAATATATTCTCTATCATTGTGAAGTTAAAAGGCGATCAAATTTTACAACAGAAAATCTGCTGCAAATTCTTATTATTTTCTTTATTTTTGGCTGCCTATTTTCATCAGTTTCTCGGTGAGTCATCACAAATCACCTTCCCTTCTGTCAATAAACCAATCAAACAATCACATCAAACTCACAGAGATATCAATTATGCATTCAACTCCTGCTACATTGGTAACTTCAACAGCTTACGTTTCAGTACCTTAGAGCCTGTTTTATAACACAAAAAAAGACACGTTTAGCTTCATGTTGAGCATGTACAGTATTTAATATAACTGATTTATGTGCATGCACTCAGTTCATCTGAAAAGACTTTTAAGTTGAATATTTAAAAACGGCTCTTGGAACTAGAGCATTAATTAAAAAAAACCAAATCAACATAAAATATTGGTTAACTTCTTTATTGAAAACTGGATAAGGTAGATCCAACGAACTTCTTTAAATAAATAATAACTATTATAATTTTTCTAAAGCCAACACAAATAGAATGTATGATCCTAAATTTATTTTTTTTAAATAAACTCAATTTTATAATGGTTTAGTTATATTACCTATTTAAAAATAGGTAAACCATTATAAAATGAGTTTATTACCTTTCACTCATGGTTTGACTTTTTTCTTCAACATTACTTTAAAAGAACCTATAAAACAAATGACAATCATTCAAGCAAGTGATTTTCCATTAGAGTTTTACTATGAAAACACAACATCATGTACAATCTGATGCATAGACATAAATACACCATATGCTCAACATTTCAAGCTTGGCTGAGGAAATGTTAGCTTTAAGTAAAAAAAAGAGTAAATCCAATAAAAACAGATGCAAATTAAATGCACATTTTCTTATAATTTTTAATATTTCAACAAAGCTATTAAAGTCTCAAAAAAGCTGTCTTGCTATTATATCAGAACTGAATTTTTTTAATTCTTTCAATGACAAAAACCAGTTCGTGAAAATATCTAAAACAAATTTACAAATTCAATGAGTTTATATAAGTTGTGGGCAGGAAGGCTGGCTTGCAGATAAAAATAAAAACATTGCTTGCATTATTTGAATTGCCACTGGCAAAGCTTAGTTGCTTCAACCTTATAACATCTCTAATAACTGATTATTAAAACTATATTGCTATGTAAAATGACCACAAAGAATTAGTTTGGGATAAAAAATAAAAAAACAAAACAATCCCAGCTTAGGTATAGTAGATTCAATGAGAATTCAAGAAACCGTTTGGTTGTACTGACATTTCAAACCAATATCTGAAGACAATCTGACAAATAACACTTAACTGAATAATAACTGCAAAGCTTTAAAATGGCATTAACTAATTTAACTTAGAAATCAATTCTTTACAACTGACTGTGGCCACTGCAATGAAATATTACCTAAATAGGGAAGTCGCTATAATGTCCCTATAGACAATTATACATCAGTAAAACAAGTCAAGAATCAATATAGATGATATACACGTAGTAGTGACTCCCTAGAGATATGATGATAAATGATCTTAAATCAACATTGGTCAAATACTGACTGGACTTACGCTGCTTGAGTTTAAATCTGTTGACTCAGAGCTGTGTTTGAAATGATCAGATTTACTATCACTATGTTATATATTTCTTCAATATAAAAACTTATGGAGAGAATTAATTACACTGCATAAAAATAATGTAAGAGAATGTCAAAATGTGTAAGGCTTATATGTGACCGTCCATCCCAAACCAGCTGTAAATGCCACATCTTGTCATTTTCACTTTTTCAAATATTTGCAAAGACCATGCTTTAAGGATTAAAGTAGAATTGTTGTGAGAAAAATGTAGAAGGGTAATAAAAAGAATAATGACCAGGCATCATTACAGCAATGGCGATCCCCCAAGTGTCATAATTTTAAGAAGAGGGGTAGGGGAATGTAAAGGCAACCAGATGTTGAGAAAAAGTTTCATATAATGGGCCCAAAGTGCACACAAAATAAGCAAACATACTAATTTCAGCAAAGAATGTCAAAAAATCCTGATAATTTCCGTGAGCTGCAGAGAAACATTCGACATCGTAAAAATCCATCTTTGACTTGAAGGACCTATATATTAGAAGCTGACCCCATATAACTAGATTTTCGGGGTTATTTCTTCCTTGTCAGTACTGGCCCACGGGCCACTGCCAAGGATTTGGCCTGACATATATATATTGTAAATTTCTGAAGTGGCTTTATATTTTTAATCACTAAAACTTGACTGGTGGATCTTTATGGTCTTGTTTACAGTTCCAACAGTTTGTATTACAAAGCATGAAACTGACATCCTATACAGTAATAAATCAATAGAAATTCATCTCTAACACAGCATGAATTCCTTTGAATTGTAAGCGGCTGAAATTATTGTTCTGATTTGACGTCTTATCTTGTCTCTTGACCTACATAAAGAATACAATGACAGTGGACATTGTAAAAAAATAATAAAAAATGCTATTTAAAAAGTGTCCAGATATAATGATATCACAAATGCACAACAAGTGGTTAAAATAATGACATTTTTGTAGCACAAAAACTACTAATCTTGATATTTGTATGTATTTTCCATTACAACCTCACAAAAAAAGGAGTTCTTTATAAATATTCACATTATTCTGTATCTAACTTTAATTTTGTGTTTGTTAATTTAACAGAAAGATATTAGTTTTAACTCCCATCAAATACAGCAATAGAGATGTCTACATGTGCATCAAGCAACTCCCCAATGATTAAGCTTCATTAAGGGTTGTTACACATCATGAATCTCTATTGAAGCATAATGAATGGCTTGCATGCTCAAGTCTCGCTCTTCTCTTAGACTTGACCTTGTAGACATTTTCATAAAACCTGGACTAATGGTGCTGCCAGACAAGGGGCTTAACTTAGGAACAAATGCGGGTAAGTACACTTTTTCTAAGATGTAGTACCCAGCAATATTCATGTTTCAATATTACAAAGTCTGATGCAACATCAATGCAAACCTGAAACCCCTATTTGACCCCTTTGCTGGAATATAAATGGCACTGAGTCAGACAATTACCCTTGTTCTATGAACATAGCTATATCTACCAGACTTTATGTTCTTTTTTTATAATCATTTATGACATTTCTGATTTCTGTTGAACTGTGTACAGAATAGTCCAATCCTAGGACCTTGATTTCTTCCGGGTTACTATCCACAATATCCACTTTCACATACCACTTCACTAGAAAGTACGAGAATTCTACATAGCAGACTGATCGTCCCTCCCAAAAAATAGAATTTTTTCAGGGGAGGTAGTAAAGTGACTTTCTAGATCACTGGACTTGGTAGTTGTATCCCTCATGTTGGTTTGTGTCACCCGAAAAAATAAGGGTTCTATTAATCGAACTATATACAGAATAACACAAAATGAAAAGTGAAAAAGAAATTCTAAGAATTGTGACAGGTGGTAAATCAAGATTATATATACCTTTGATTTATAACATCAATAATTGATCCAATTCTTTAAAGTTCCATGCAACATGAAATTTTAATGATTTGTCACGTTGTCTGTTCAATGCATGGTCAGGCATCTTATTTTATAGTGTCACTTTCAGATTATAAACTCTTAAGTTGCACAAACTTATTGTATACTATTTCAAATATAGGACATTTTATCTTTCCGGAGATATTGATACTTTCAGTTTATAAAATTAGAGACAACATGAAACCCCATCAAGATGTACAATTAAGAGCCATTTGCTGTAAAAATCAAAGAAGTGGTGGCAAACTCAAAAATATGGATTTTGTTTATTCTTTGCACATGTGAAGGCCTTCCACCAAACTATCAAAATACAGCATATTTATTGCATCCACACCTCGGTTGCCATGGCAACGGGTGAAAATAGAAATTAGGCATATTTCACCTATTTTAGCCTTTTTCACAAGTAATAATAGGCAAAGTTGCGAGCCTCATTGCATAAAGGCAAAAAAGTTGATCTACCTCTTAATTGAATATATAAAATATACATCTTTGATCTCTTCAAAAACCTATTTGTTATAGATACAGTTTATTTTTAAAAGGACGATATCATTATTCAAAATAGGGGTGTTTTGAGAAAATGTGAAATTTTGAAAAATAGGTAGTTTAAAAATTGTAATAAGTCCCAAAGTAACACTTTTGTGGGCATGAATGTTTAAGTGTGGAGAGATAAGATGTCAATCTTTAAGAATAAGGGAAAAAAAGTTTTGGTATTTTTCTTACTGGGGAACAGTGTTGCCAGAAACTTTACGTTTTTCTGAAAATTATGCATATTTTCAAATGTGGGAAA
>JXSR01S032539.1:0-11617 GCA_000969725.1 Ophiothrix spiculata | reverse complement strand
GTGTTCACAATACTTTGGTGGGGTTGGAAAGATTGGATTATTGGACCACTGCAATTTTTGATCACCTTTTTTTAGCATCTAAAAATCTTTGATTCTCCCTTTTTAAAACTAAATATTATTTGACCCCTCCGACTGCATTATAATATTGATAAAAACAGCATTATAATATCGATAAAAAAATTTTGATCCCCCTTCAACTGCCTAATTTATTTATTTATTTATTTTTTGATCCCCGATTTTGGGTCCCAATTTGTTTTGATCCACCCCATTTTCTCCAACCTTTTCCCAGGGTATTTAACACTCCCTAACAACCCCATTTTTTAAAGAGTGTGACCCCAAAAAGTGTTTTCCATTTTATTCCAACCTATTTGTTTGCATTTTCAGTCATATTTTTGTGGGAAGAAGCAGTTTAAAAGACCTAAATTAGGGGACAAAATTAGTTCCCTATACACTATTTTTGACCAAATGTTGAAAGACCCAGGCAGCACATACCTACCATTTTTTTTTTCTATCTGCAGATACAATTTTGAAATTTTGTCAATGCACATTTTAAAGAAGATTATATTACTCACCAGTTTTCCTCAGCATCTCCTCCTTATGCATTTCGTTCATCCTATCCAGTCTCTCCTTCCATTCATTCTCCATGCCTTCCATCTCATCACGATGGAGGCCTAATAACTCCTCCCGTAATTCAGCGAGGGCGCTTGCTTTGCTGTGCTCAAATTCAGCTCGTATTTTTTCTTCCTGATTGGCGTATACTTGCTCTACGGCAGACTTAGTGGCATCCAGCTCAGCTCTCATGTTATCCTAAACAAGAGAAAAAATGGCCAGGTCTTTGATGAGACTAAATAACAAAAAAATCTTTTCCATAACTGATGTTTTATCTATATAACCTTATAACTAAATGATGCAAGAAATTCCTTTTTATTCCTTCCGCATCACAGAAGCCATGTTCCCATGATCGTTGTTTAGTTGTTGTTTCACTCCTTATAAGCTCTTGATTTGAATTTGTTGTGAACTTGTTGTTGGAGTAGTGTTCCTGTTAAGGCCATATGGCATGCCATTGGTGCAGAAGCTGGAAAATTGGCGCTACAGGTATCTAAAAACGTGCGATAAAAGAGGCATTTTCTTTCTTTATTCCACTAATTTTTCGCCTCAGCTTGTGATTTTTGCACAAGTACCCTCTTCAACTTTAGCAAAATTGGATGGATTGGCGCAAGCTCAAAAACCTTAGAACACTGCTTTAGAGTATTTAAAGTTGTCCTTTTTCAAGAAAAAAAGTTTATGTAAAATGTACAAAACAAACACAACCTTAAGTGTTCTCACCTGTTCATGTCTCCTTGCTTCCTCCAATTTCTCTTCATATGATGCCTGTAATTTAGCCTTCACCTCGTCAAATAATGCCTGATGCCGAGTATCCAGCTGCTCTCTCTGGGCTTCCATCTCCCAAATATGGTGATCCTTGAGCTCACCCACCTCTCTTTCGTGCTCACGCTCATGGACGGATTTGACGAGGCTGACTTGTTTTTGGCGCTCTTCGTCTAATTCCTTGTGCAAGGATGCGATGCGGGCTTCCATCTCAGCTTGCATGTTTTCCAGCTTTTATACAATTAATTGATAAGGGGGTAGCGGTTAGGAAAAGAAAGTCCTTTGTATGAAAAGAGTGTCTTGAATTAATAATTGACACCAGAAGTAAATTAAATGTTCACCCACTCATATATGTCAATAGATGGACAAGTTCCTCATGTATGGAAAACGGATGAAGTATGGCATTGGAAGAGAATTTTGGAAAGATAAGGAAGTTTGATTTCAAAATTAAATATCTTGAAATTGTATGTACTGGATGTAAATAACTGATACCAAGATACTGGGACAGCAAAGTCGGTTTCTTCCCAATGTATATCATCAAAGGCGCCTTTAGATGAGCACATGTGGCCGAGTGGGTGAGGCGCCTAACTCATAATCCATAGGTAGGGAGTTTGAGCCCTGTTCGTGTCAATATGTTGTGTCCTTGGGCAAGGCATTTTATCCTCATTGCCCGTAGCAATATTTAGCATGCACTTATCGGGCTGCAGTCTACAAAACATTGTTGTTGTTTAGGTGTGTATCATAATTTTTTTTTAAATATTCTAGCAATTTGACCTGCGAGTCATGATCAGAGGACAAAATAAAAACCTTTTTGATTTATATTGATAATATGAGGGGTTAAACAAGGAAAAGTGGAACAACACCATAAAAAATGTTTAAATTTGCTAATTTTGGCTAAAAATTGATATTAAACCTTGAAATTTGCGGAAAAATTTGCTTATTTTGACCTTCTTATGCAATAGCTGGACGATTATAAGTTAACTTAACAAAGGGACAGTAATTTACCAAAATGAGTGTAATATTGTCAAGATATTATGATTTTTATCTCCCTATTTTGAACCAGGAGAGTGAGCAAGTGCACCCCTTTTGGAAAGTTCACCTCAAATAGCCGGAAAAGGTATACTTTAGGTCCCATCAAAAACTTCATCCATAACCCGACCCTAACTCACTAACTATGACCCGACCTAACTCACTATGACCCAACCCTAACCCTGCACATTCCCTATAACCCAAACTCTAAACCTAACCCTAAACTTTAAAATTCCGAATGGGACCTAAAGTATACTTGGTCCAAATAACCTTTTAATCTTGAATGACCTTTACCATACCCCACAAGGACACACCCTGGGTAAAGGGCTATTTATGCTGCAAGTGTGGGATGAATGGTAAAGAGTTATTTAAATGAATGTTAAAGAGTTGTTTAAGTGACCTTAAAATGACCTCAAGTGACCTCAGTCAACTTATTGTGGTATTTGCCCTTTAAGACCTTGTATGACCTTGACTTACTGCAGTGACCTTGGGTCAACGTTCTGATCATATTTGATATTTGACCTTGAAAATAACATTTGTAACTTGGGGTAGATTGACCTTGACAGCACACTCCAAAAATTTCATAACGCAAGTAAAACCCGAGACCCTCATGTCACCAAGTTTCATTAGGTCGCATAATAAAATAAAGTTATTTCTCGTCCCCTCCTTCCTCACTTTTTAGTGCCGCACCACTTTTTTTTTTTGCAAAAATACTAAAAAGGTGTTAAAAATTGAGTTAAATCGTTCAAATATCAAGACCCAGCTTCCCCCTTTAAAGGATTCTTCTAATTTTTGATGTTTTTAATAAATAGAACTGTTGTCAAACCAACATCTATCTATATCACATCGAGTTAAAAAAAGACAGCAACTGAATGTGCAGTCAGCATCTACCAATGGTAAATCTGGATTGTTCAGGCTCTCCCCAACCTTGAAAAAAAAGGGGGGAACCTCCTTCCCTCCTCACATTTTGAGAAACCTTCAGATGAAAACCAACTCATTCTTTTAATGTGGCCTTAAGGTAGCCCGTAAGTTCCAGATGATATGTTTTGGACAAAATTAAGCACAAATTATGCAAATTAGGTACTTAATTAGCATATTCTGCACTCAAACTGCAAATGCATCCAGTTCAATCCTAGCCCCGCCCATTCACCAAATATCACTGGTGTGAGTCATGTGCATGGCTGGACATTAGCACCTGCAAGACAGCCAATAGCAGGTAACTTTGGTGTCAGGTGGGTAAAAAATGAAAGTCACCTGCCTGTCATTGTAGGTAAAAAAATTTTTGAATAGTTTATATGGAAAAAAAAGCCCAAATTTGCACCATTTGCAGTAAATTTTGAATTTCTATAGGTTTGTTTTTAAAATTGTCAAAAGTCTGGCAGATTAATTTCTTGTCGGGCAGGTAACTTTAGAAAGTTGCCTGCTAAAATTACCTGCCCAACTGGCTGGTACGAAACAAATACCAATATCCAGCCCTGGGCATGTGGTTACTGAGATTTGCTCCAGACAAGAATCACAGACACCAGATGGTGACAGAAATTTGAAATGTTATGCCTCTTCTGAAATTTTCAGGCAAGATAAAAAGAAAAGCCCCTCATTAACAGTGTTATACGGGAAGAGTAAAAGGTAATAGACACGTTTTATCAAAAATACTTATTAACTCCAATTTTGAGCTTGATAAATTGATATACCGGTGTCCCAAAAATGGTTACATGAAGGACAATTATCTTTTACAAAAACTATATATAGCAAAATACACATATTATAAGACTGTTCTAGTAATTATCAGGATTTTGTATTATCCAATCAGTTTTGCAAATGAAAATGTAGCCCTGATTTCAGTGGCTTGTCCTACACCCACTCAGTGTCCAACATGCCTACAGCTGGGCACAAATGCCCAGGCTTCGCGCGCTGCCTGAGCTCATTGCTGGGTCCGTGGGAGGGGCGATCAGGGGAACGGTACTAGTTCTAATAAAAATTATTCTTGGGACCTCAAATTCACCTTGTATCATCAGTGTTTTTGTATTATCAGAGCTTGTGTTAACGAGATTACCACTATTATAGCAAGAATGCTCATTTAGTGGAATTTTGATTTCATGTGAAATCTTTCCAATTTCTTCCACTGATCATGTTCTGCACTCAAAAATTGTCGACCAAATAAAAGGGGGATGTCTTATAATTTTCGCCAAGTTTTTTTAAGTTCTACAACTGCTATAGTTTTTGCATCCTACATGTAACAACTTTTGGGACACCTGGAATATTCAATACATACTAAATTTACTACTCTTTGCATAGATTTATCCTATCATTAAAGACACAGCACACAAGAAAGCATACTACTGCAAACACTTTCTGGATTTTTCATTATTTGTTCCTGACATGCTGTTATTTTCATTTTAATTCTCCATTATGCAACACATCAAACCCATCATGAAGGAAATAGAGACATAAATTTAATAGATTTTGATCTTGATCTCCAGTTGCAATTGAGTGTTTCCATGAAAAGGCAAACAAATCTTCAGATTCTAAAGCTTTTCACATTTTTCATGCTGATATTTGTGAGGTTCCTAGACTATTTGGTTGAAATTAGCAGCTGGAAAAACGTATATAGAACCTTTCATTTTTATTTTGCCAGTTGGAATTTTCTGAGAGTTGGTCTTTTGCCGTGAAAACTTCAATTATTCGTAGATGTCACAACTCAAATTTGCCTCACACCAAGGATTTTTTGATGTATCTAAATTAACGTTTATGATAGGGTAGGCTAGTGCAAATTGAAAATGTGGATTAATTGAACATTGTAATTTATTCTTTATGCTTATTGTGTTGGGGCAGCCCAATGAATCGTTGCAGTGCAATGGTATCCTGACCAATTCATGTTTATAACAGATTTCAATTGTTCAATATACGGTGTTCAATGAGGAACACACTTTTTTCAGAGAAGGGTTGTATGTAGTTCTCAAAACAGATTTGAATGCATAATTTTTGCAATTGGATACTTTAAGAAGGTTTCAAAGGCAATATATATTTTTATTAGTAATTTAGCTGTATTTTCAGGAATTTGGCTCCAGTATTCACTTTGTGAATACTGGAGCCAAAGGGTAATTGTGAAATCAATGGTGAGCTCTAAATTTGGAAAATTTAGCTCTGTATGACAAATTACAAACAGTCCTCCATGGTTGCTTCTGGACTGGTCAGAATATGGTCGTTGCTTGGGGAATGTCTAAATATTCCTTATGTTTCAGCTAGGACACCTTGGCCCATATTCATAAAATGTTGCTAACTCTAGTTGGCTGCTAACTCTTTGTCTGGTGTTTCATGAATATGGGCCCTTATCGATTATTTTCAAAAGCAACCGGTACTGAAAATGAATCCAAAAATTCAAAAACTTGTATTGTCCCCTTATGGTTTCACTAATTACAACTGGTGATCATGATCAGGTTTTGCTTTTCATCAAACAATTCAAAATTAAGAATATAGTTAGTTATCACAACATTAAGAATATAGTTGGTTATCACAACAAATACTGGTCAAATAGGTAACCCATTGTATGTTCATGATACAAAGTTCCAATTTTGAAATGGATTCACCAAGAAAGTCAATCCATCATAGATAACTGACTTATTACCAGTGCTATAGTTTACCAGACACATTTTTAAATGTTTCTCATTTCCACCGATCTTGTTCACTTGACAGGTTTTTGATCTATCCTCGATTCAATTCTGAGGAATTGTAGGAATGCAAAGAGTTTTGACATTGTTATCATATCAGCACATTTCACTCAATTCACATTTCCAAATGCATCAGAACTAGATGAATCAGCAATATAGTCTTTATTAGTGACTGCTGATGTTTTATTTTTTAAAGGCAAGATCTCATCATATAAACCTAGCCCTCGGACAATCATCAGTGGTATATGTAGTGTCATGTTTGCAATTGTAGGCAAAAGGCTAAATATCTCTGTCTGGCGGACCAAAAAAGGTACAGCCAAATTTTTTCCCGATAACTTTTCAATGCATTTACAAAATCAAAATATTTGTATTGGGAACATTGCTTTATATTTTCACCTTTTGTCTTCAAATTTTTTCCCCTTTGCCTTCAAAATTTCTCCCCAAATTTTTCAAGGGTGTGCAAATTGCTCACTCCTAGATACACAACTTATAATTCTGATGCAAATGAAGAATTTAGTGGCAGAGTTACATCATGTTTTGAGAAAAAAAATGAGAAGCTCACAGGAAATCCCTCTCATGCATGGCTTTATGCTGCTTTCATACTTGTATAGTTTTGTAGCTTGGTTGCTTTATCCATAGACATTTTATAGAATTATCATTTTTTTTTGTAGTCACGACATAGATTTAGTGGGGAGATACCAGGCCATGTATACCAGCCCATGTAATGACGTCGTTAGGCATGGAGCCCAAATTTGGGGTATTCGAGGCCACTCGGTTCCCGCAAAAATCAACTTCTACTGCAGGGACTTAGTTACGCGTAGAGACAACCTGTGCAAATAATACTTTACGCGAATCATACGCCAACCTGCAAGCAAAGCGTAGGTGTGTTTCAATATTCGCGCATTATGACAAGGTGCGAAGCATCATCGGTAAGCTCTCAGCAAAAACCGAATACCCCAAATTTTGTCTCCATGCCGGAATAAAAATGGCGGCGTGCCTTGAATCTCCCCTGTAAATCTATGAGTCACGCCCAGTTGTCAAAGTGGCAAGTTGGATGTCTCTGATATAATAAGCAGCAAAGGTTATTGGTTTTGTCTTACAACTAGATTTTTGTCTTACAACTAGGTTTTTCAAATTACAATTCAACTTGCGAAGCTACACTATTTTTGTTGCTCAACAAAGCTGACAAGCGCAGAACCAAACTACAAAGCAAACTCTAGTATTTTGCAATCCAAAATCAACAGAAGATGGGGTAGAATCATGATTTTAAGTATGATATTGATGATAGCTCTTGACATTAGTATTTTGAGTAGCATATTGTATGCTACTCAAAAGTCTGGTCTTGATCCTGTTTCAGTATTATGTTAAGCTTCTGAGGGTCCGTACATATTGTTAAACAATTAAGATTTCTGATAGATAATGCATACTTGCCAACATTTGAAAACTGGAAAGAGGGACAAACTGGCACATTTTTGCCTAAAAAGAGGAACATTTCCCATTTTCCTATACTTTACTATAGGGTGAGTTTTTCAAAAAGAGGAACGGTTTGGTAAAAATTACCTTTTTCTTATGCCAAAAACAGGACCGTTCCTCTTAAATAGGAACAGTTGGCAAGTATGATAATGAAGTAGTTAAATATATATATTCTTTATTTTCTCTGATTCTTACCAGGCAAATACATGTCCTTCATTTTATCTGATTATTATCATGCGATTTTGTATATTTCCATTGACTTATTCATTACACATTGAAATATTTTTTCACAAATAATATTAACTTCCTACAATTGAAACAATAACAAACCACTTGTTCCATAGCCAACTTTGACAAGAAACTTGTTCAGACTTTTTCCTATAATATTCTTTTCAGGTCCTGAATAGCACTACAATCAGACTCGCCTGTTTGGTTTACTGACAAGAGAGCCAGGAAGTGGCCTCACCTTCAGCTCGGCTGTCATTGGCTTTATTATAGATCAGTGCTCTATGTAGAGTCAATGGATTTATTAAGTCATGAAAAGTATTTTTTTAATACTTCTGGGTAAAAGTAGCAAAATACACATGAATTTCTTACTTACTCATTAATACTATACATATGTATATGTTGTGATAACCAACTATAAAATCTGAGTCAAAACAGGGCTTAGATGTGTTGCATATGAGATTACATAATTATGAATAACTTTATACATTTCTGTTGTAAAAACATAATTTAAACATATATATTTTGCTTCAGTAATGCTTTCTTGTTTCTGTGTCTTCAACATTAGACAGTAGAAGTTAAGCAATGTGGGAATTTAGCTGTTGCTTGATGGTCTAACAAATTGGAAACTAATTAGTGCTTATAAAAATACTTGAAATAAATACCGTCCCCATAATAATCATCTAACAGAACATACTGCAAAGTATTGGATTTGAGAGATTCTGCTACTTCATGAGGAAGACCTCTAATGGGATCCAAGAACTTTTTATTTCAAATTCTAAATACAGGAGGAAGATTGGAACACAAGGAGAAAACCCCACAACAGTGAGTATGGACTAGAGTCCAAGACTCACTAGTGGAAAGCAAGTACTGCTGTTCTAACCAACTTCCCCAAAGCACTCCAGTTTTTTCCTGAATCTTGAATAAATCTGACAAAAGGGCAATCACTGAATCAGGGATGCAAGTCATTGACGCATAAATTTCCTGAAATGTCTCAAATTTCCTGGAAAAAACACTTTTCCTATTCTTTTATACAGGACAAAATTTCCTGAAAACAAGATATTTTCAGTAAAATTTCCTGAATTCAGGAAATTTCCTGAAAACTTCCATCCCTGCCAGTGAATGTAGGTTAATACCAATTCTAAGCAGAAAATCAGATGTCAAAAAATAAACCTCAAGATTTTGAAGTGTGACCTCTCACTCCCTGATCCAGAATCAAAATTTAGTAGGTTATCTTTGAATGTCCATATGCAGCGATTTGGTGTTCATGTCTAATAATGTATACTTGACTGACAGTATAAAAGATTTTGGGATGTTAGGTTTTCTTTTCAAAAAATTCAGGGATGAGGAGTCTTGCCAAGGACCAAGAGAGTCTCAAACCTACATAAGCTCAATACATGTTATTCTTAGTTATGGATTTTGATTGCAACTGGTATACCTAGTTTCTGAAGAATATAGTGTCATAAAACAGCTAGATGTAAATAATGTATTTTGAAATTTAGCAGAATCATTCAAGTCAAAGATTTTGCACAATTCAATGTTCCATTTTTCAAATGGATCACCAAAATATTTTGCAACCATCAAGACTTCAATTACCATCATTTTAACAGCTAAATAAAGAGTCATGCAAACAAAAATATAAAGGGGAAAAATAAACTTTATAAGATTGTATTTAGGAAAAAAAAATGGAAACATGGGTGCATGATGAAGAAAAGTGGTCATAAATAAAAGCAATAATTTTACATAAGAAATAAATAAATATTTTGAGGAAATATTAACTAAATCATAAAGATAATGAACTTTTGATAAAAGTAAGGCTAATTAGGTCTTCCATCAAAACTGTGCCTCATACTTTTAATTTCATCTTTCATCTGCAAAATTTCATCCCTTTTTTCTAATGTTGTCACCAGAAATAATACCTAAAGAAAGGTCCCACATGTCCCATTCTGTGATGTATTTATAAATTAAGTACATCATCCCTAAATTGGTTTAGCATTTATGATACAATCTCAAAGCCCAGTTAAGCAAATAGATCCAAGATTCAAGCTGTTCACTTCTTGATTATAAATCAAAATTGTTGAATTCTAATTCACTTGATCTTTCTGGTATGAAATAGACAAATTTTATATTATTCATATTCAAAAAGTCTGGGTCAAACACTAGGATAAATGCTTAAAATTACATAAGAGTATGCAGCTATTGTTCATATTGATGTTGAGATCTGCATTGAAAAACATCTTTTAACCATTCAGTAAGAATTGCATTCACCAAATGAGTGTTATGTGCACATGAGCTTGTTAATTTCTGTAAGAGCAGTAGGCCTGGGACTTTCCGGGTAATTTACTACCCGGGTACCCGACTTATTTTCCGGTCGTATTGATAACTGAGCATTTACAATGTTAGAACGTAAAGTTTGACGGGTCTACTACGACCAGTGTGGTTGTGATTTATCATGTTTACTTCGATTTTATCAGAAATTTTTTGAACACAATTTTTTTTGTTCAAAATTCTATGATTTTATTGTCCAGTTCGGGTAATCGGTTGGCAGATTTTGTACCCGGGTAAGCTCATGATGGTTGGGTACCCAGGTTTTAGTCCCAGGCCTAAAGAGCAGAACCCTTAATTCATTAAACTATCATATCATTGTTGATACGAAGACAGGAGTATGACAACCTGAATTAATGATCATTGAGAACAACAATAAGGCCAAAAAAAAAAATTGTTTGGTTGCCCTCCACCGACCGACCCTATTTTTCAGCCCGACCCAAACTTTTTTTTATTGAAAAAAAAAAAATTTCTAAGAAAATATGCAAAACTTACCGAAAACTTCAAAAAAAGTGTTATATATTTGCATTTTTCGATATTCAACCCTCAAAATGTTTAGGCTGTCTCAAATCACTACAAGAAGTATTTGATTGTTTTGATTTGGATGTCACGGGGGAAGTTTTGAAGGCTGGAGCGGCCGATCGACCTAGTAGTCCGTGGAAGAGTATTTAAAAAAAAAATTAAAAAAAAAAAAAAAAAAAAAAACGACCGACCGACCCTCTCTGAAAAAAGCTGTGGAGGGCAACCAAAGATTTTTTTTTTGGCCTAATGCTGGATTTGTTGTGTATTGTGATTTGATGGCAAGAGGTTGCATATAACAACTAGGATCTACGATGGAATAAAAATGTTAATCAATTCAAACTTGAATGCAATAGTTCTAAATGTTAAACTAGAAATAAGTAAAATAAATAGGATTATTCACAGCAAAAATGGGTGTTAGAAGAGGAGACAGGTTTAGTATGGAAACACAGTAGCAACATACAAAGAGAGAACATTGAGACAACATGAAAGCATATATCTGAATAAAGAAAGGTTTGTGTAACAGGATGTCAGCCATGTAAATATCTCTGCAACTCAAATGTCAGCCCTGTGTTTGACCCAGACTTTTACAATATGAAGGTTTTTATTTTACCTTTACAATATGAAAGTTGCCTTTATAGAAATAGTATATAAGTAAAAAGTATTTCATGCACTAGGTGCACTGGAAAAAAATAAATAAATTACAAGTTAGTTGTACATATCATATTATGTAACTTCAGGTGTACAAACAAATTCATTTTTCTTTTGATTTACAATTTGAATTTCATTCATATCTAAAGTGTCAATTCCAACCAAATACTAAATATATCTAAACAAACCAGGGGAAAAAAAAGCCCAGACAGATTAAATCAATCACATCTTATCAATTTGCATTTTGCATTATTTTGTGTACAATTTGGCAAAGTATGAAAATGAAACAATTTCTTCTCAAATCAGTCATAATTTTGTGACTTTCATTGGAACATCTCTCAAATTATTATAGTTTAGGC
>JXSR01S032537.1:0-14726 GCA_000969725.1 Ophiothrix spiculata | reverse complement strand
CAAATAAAAAAGGTCAAATTTTCAACTTTGTCCGATTTCGAGGTTTGAGGTGTCAAATTGTTTGTCTTGGACCAACGATCAAAAGTGTCCATGGTGACCCGATCGCCCGACCCTTCCTTGGAGGTCAAAGGTCAAAAGAAAGGTCAATGGAAAGGTCAAATTTTCAACTTTGTCTGATTTCGACGTTTGAGGTGTCAAAGTGTTCATCTTCGACCAACAATCAAAAGTGTCCATGGTGACCCCATCGCCCGACCCTTCCTTGGGGGTCATAGGTCAAAAGAAAGGTCAATGGCAAGGTCAAATTTTCAACTTTGTCCGATTTCAATGTTTGATAAGTCAAATTGTTTGTCTTGGACCAACGATCAAAAGTGTCCATGGTGACCCCATCGCCCGACCCTTCCTTGGGGGTCAAAGGTCAAAAGAAAGGTCAATGGCAAGGTCAAATGTTAAACTTTGTCCGATTTCGATGTTTGAGGTGTCAAATTGTTTGTCTTGGACCAACAATCAAAAGTGTCCATGGTAACCCCATCGCCCGACCCTTCCGTGGGGGTCAAAGGTCAAAAGAAAGGTCAAATTTTCAACTTTGTCCGATTTCAACGTTTGATAAGTCAAATTGTTTGTCTTGGACCAACGATCAAAAGTGTCCATAGTGACCCCATCGCCCGACCCTTCCTTTGGGGTCAAAGGTCAAAAGAAAGGTCAATGGCAACGTCAAATGTTAATTAAACTTTGTCCGATTTTGACGTTTGAGGTGTCAAATTGTTTGTCTTGGACCAACAATCAAAAGTGTCCATGGTGACCCTATCGCCGGACCCTTCCGTGGGGGTCAAAGGTCAGAAGAAAGGTCAAATTTTCAACTTTGTCCGATTTCAACGTTTGATGTGTCAAATTGTTTGTCTTGGACCAACGATCAAAAGTGTCCATGGTGACCCCATCGCCCAACCCTTCCTTGGGGGTCAGAGGTCAAAAGAAAGGTCGAATTTTCAACTTTGTCCGATTTTGACGTTTGAGGTGTCAAATTGTTTGTCTTGGACCAACGATCAAAAGTGTCAATGGTGACCCCATCGCCCGACCCCTACTTGGGGGTCAAAGGTCAAAAGAAAGGTCAAATTTTCAACTTTGTTCGATTTCAAAGATTAAGGTGTCAAATTGTTCCGTCTTGGAATGTTGATCAAAAGTGTCAATGGTGACCTCGTCGTGTGACCTTTCCTTAGGGGTAAAAGGTCAAAAGAAAGGTCAAATTTTCGACTTTGTCCGATTTCAACATTTAAGGTGTCAAGTTGAGCGTCTTTGTTCAGTGATCAAATGTGTTAATGGTGACCCCATCGTCTGACTCTTCCTCGGGGGTCAAAGGTCAAAACAAAGGTCAAATTTTCAACTCTGTTCAATTTCAAAGAATAAGGTGTCTAATTGTTCGTTTTGGAACAACGATCAAAAGTGTTAATGGTGACCCCTTTGTTTGACCTTTCATTGTGGGTCAAAGGTCATAAAAAAGGTTAAGTTGACAACTTTGTCCGATTTCAACATTTAATGTATCAAATTGTTTGTCATCAGACATTTGAAAAAAGGCATTCGGCAGGGTCCATGTCACTTTTAGTGACACTGTAATGTCTAGTTAGATATTGCATTCTAAATACCTTAGCAATCTTAAAAGTAGCACAAATTTAGCATTAGTCAAATCAACATTATTGTAAATATTTTGTAAAAGATGAGAATATGTTTGAAAAACACGCAAATTTGTTCTTTTTTTTTTTTAATCATTTGGCTGGTAAAATTATAACTCACTTGTCATCCAATTATAGTCAGCTGGTCAAAAGAGAAATAATAATTTGATAATGCTTGATTCAAGCTTTTATTTAATAAATGACCTGCTTCTATATAAATTTCAAATAACCAAGGTAGATAAGATATCATTTTTAAACCTTTATAGGTACTGAAGCTACTTGAATTCACGATCAGCACTTTCAGGCATGTAGTATCATCTTTACAATCACTCACACAAAATCCTGATAAAAAATCTTGTTACATAATCTACAATTAGCATAAACTCTGTAAATCTTGAAGTATGCAACAAGCAGCCAATTAATGCACATAAACCAATAAGACCATACGGGAAGTAAATTAGTCTGTATTTCTCTAATTATAACAACGTTTCAAATCTTGCTGAATATTCAAATGAACTTGTGTTCAATGTGTCAGCAAAACAATTAGCCCAAAATAATACTAAAATCATGAACAATTCATGTAAACAAATATTAATATGCAGTGATTTGGTCTTAATCAATCCTAATCAATCATAACTAGTCTTTTGCAAAAGCACCAGTTCACAATGTGTACAATACAAGGGATATGCTGTGGATCTTGTAACAGAGTCTGATTGCTTGTTGCATACTTCAAGGTTTATAGAGAATAGTTTAAAAGTTGAAAGTGTATATAACTATGTTTAGTTAAGATATTCTGAAAAGGCGCAATCCATCTTTCTTTGGGTTTGAAAAATCAGCCTTTGGGTACTAAAGCAGATATTTTTGTAGGCAATTAGCTACCTAGAATGGTTTGTGATTGATAAGGTAAATGAATTGCTGGGCATGAACTAACTAGGCTTATTTGTTCTGTCATGACAAAAGACGCATGTCTCTCTGTTATGACAAAAGGAAAAATGTTTCTAACAAACTAGCAAATACAATATCTCATAGCCCTCAGCAACGTCACTAATCAATGTCTTGTTAAAGTTTGATACCACAATAATAATTCTACTTATCTTGCTTTTGTTTCTAAAGCTTTCAAAATATGCCCATAAGAATACTAAACATATGCAACTAAGCCATCTGGCATTGCTTGTTACAGCAGATAAAGTATTAAAACTCTTCTCAAAATATTGTTCATCATATAATCAGAACAGTATACAAAAAACAAAACTATTAAAATAGTTACGAAGCATATATGTGACCATCCATTGAAAATCAAGCAATTTTTTTCATTTTGAGTCACAAATTTAAGATATATATATATATAAATATTCATGCTTTAAATCTGCCAGCAAAATATCAACTTTCAATTCAACTCTTGAAAACTAAAAATGTCTATACCTAGTCAAATTTAAATGTGCATAAAATAAAAACTTCAATGCAAGTTTTCTCCGTTTTGAGTATTTTGACATGTCATGCTTCAAAGACTCATAAATATATTTCTGAGTATCATATGAACTTGAAACAAGAGTCATTTTGAAAGCTGAAGATGTATTTTGTTAATCTGCAATCAATTTTGGCCAAGAGCTAACTTTCCTGGAGATTTGCCGTGGATGATCACATATATGCTAAATGAAAACCGTGTAGAAGAAGACAATTGCATCATTTGCCACAACGTACGAAGGGTGTTCAATAAGTCTGTGGCCTGAGATCACAGGAGACAAGCTAAGCAGTTTTAATCAATAATATATATAGTTCATCTAAAGTGGTCAACAATTAAAAAGTTTCAAGTAAATACCTGCTTTCATTTTTATTTTATAGAAGATTAAAAACTTGCCTACTAGAGGTTTGTAAAGTTTAGAACTGAGCAAAGAATAAATAACGAACTTCAAGAAATTTGTAATTGGTTCAAGGCTAATAAGTTATCCGTAAATGCAAGTAAAACAAATTATATGATTTTTGGAACATCCCATAATACAAATAAGTTTGTTGATACAAACGAAATCAACACTGAAATTTCTTCTCAATCTTGTGAAGCTGATTCTTGAAAAATAATTCTCAATGTCAAACTTGACAACAAATCATTGAAAAGAGTGTGTTTTACCAACTTTCTTGGAGTTACAATAGATGAAAACCTGACGTGGAAAAATCATATTGATGCAATTGCAAAAAATGTTTCAAGAAATATTGGTATGATAACAAAACTTATAAGCATTTTCTGCCAAAAAATATATTATATACATTGTATTGTTCATTAATTTTACCATCTATCAATTATGGAATTTTAACCTGGGGTAGCGAAAACAAAATGTATCTGAACAAAATATTCAAGCTACAAAAGTGGGCTTTGAGAACTATATCAAACAGTCATTAAAGAAGCAATACAGGCCCTCTCTTTTCAAATTATGAGATTCTTAATGTCTTTGATACCTATCGTTTAAATCTTGGAATATTCATGTTCAAACATCACACAGGTAATCTACCAATTATAGATTAATAACTGCGTATTACTTGACGCGAGTGAAATTGTACAACAATAATGCATCGCGTGCTGAAGTTGAAGTTGTCCGCACTTCGACTTCAGCACAAGGTGCATTATTGTTGTACAATTTCACGAGCGCCAAGTAAAGAGCAGTTATTAATCTTATTCATACACGACATGATTAGAATATAAATTATTGTAAGGAAATAAGCGGCATAATTATTTCAAACATTTTTTGATGTTGCTATAAAACATAAAAAATACAACCATCCATCGCGCCATGTTAATCATTGTAATGTAGTTTTACCTTTTCTTTAAAATGAAACTTGCCATAAAAGCGCAAGCATGTTATGCGTATGCGTACATGGAATTGAACAACGCACTACGCGATACGCACCGTGCAACTAGACGAGATTAATGAATGCGTAAAAATTGCCAATTGTCCAATTAGATTGACAATTTCAACGCGTACTTAACGCAGAGTGTATGAAGTATATTTAAGTCCTATTTTGTTAAACATGCTGAGAACCATAAATATTCAACAAGATATGCCCAAGATTAGGCCTATGTAATAAACAAAACAAGGAAAACTTTTTCAAAGTAAGCTATAAGAAATAGTGGGCCTTCTCTTTGGAACTCCCTTAATAAGTCGGCCAAGCAATCAAAAACTGTAAAGATCTTTCAAAACAAATTGAAATTTAATTTTCTTTCGACCTATTAACTAAAAATTGGACATGTACCATGTAATGGTACTCAATTTACCTTTGACATCTTTTAGTACTTATTTCTATATTTGGACATGGTCTTGTGTTATTTATGTGTCTGTTGTTTATGAGTTTAATTTATTTTGTTTTGCTTAAATTTGGCTGTTCTTTAGGGCATAATTGCGTCAGATCTCCTTTGGTCTTTTGATTATGTCCGCAATATTATTTTTTTTAAATTCATGTGTGTTTAATATGTAACATGTTTATGATTATGTCTTTGATATTGAAATAAATGCATCTGAATCTGAGCATTACAAATTGACAAAAAGTAACCATTGAGACCTTCTTTATGACAACTAAATCTGCTGTTCTTCACAACATGCAATTTGTATCTCCGAGGTCTGATTTACATCAAGGGAGTTAAAAATCTACAATTCTACTAGATTTGCCATTTGCATCATCAATACATATGAAACCTATCATGTAGATTGACTTCTCCTTACATGCACTATATCATATCCAAGCATCTCCGTCTTTCAATAGTTATCTTTATTCATCAGCTTTTTCTTCAGGTGTTTTTTGAAGTGTCAGTTCTTTATTGCATCCACTTAAGTACACTTTTCTCAAGGCACTTGATATGCATCATAAAAATTGTTAACAATATATATATGAGAATACAAATAATATGCAAGTAGTTAGTGGGTACATTTAGCAGTTGATGATTTTTCCCGGCACTAGTTTGTAGTTTTAACCCACTGCCCTATATTTCAAGCTTATCAATTAATTATGGCAATCTTTTCATCCCAATATGTTAGTAGAAACAACAAGTTTAATTGATTTTGGTCCATAAAAGGACAGCTATTATGTGTCGTCAGTATGTAATTGTATGTAGGCTACTCCCCTGATATATGCTAAAATACACATTTAATGCTTACAAGAAATCTCTCTAAGGTCACTTAATCTATACTGACGAGTTTAAGAAAACACAAGTGTACAAAAATACCTGGATTATTGATGTTATTTACTAAGCAAGCATCTCTAAAGAGGACGGTCAGCAAATGTCAAAGTAGTAGCTCCAGAAAAGGAAGAAATTTGTCCCAAGTCTATTCCAAAATAAATATCCCTGTATTGTTGATATATTTTCAATGTGTATTTTCTTCTTGTTTTCCCAAATGTATAGAATAAGATTTTTGGACAATTATGTTTTTTAACTTTTATTTACCTAGAAAAGCAAAATATAAAAATATAAATTGCATTGTTTTCAATAAATGCCCCTGGATATTAATTTCATTTGAGGCAAAATTTCAACAAATTTGTATATGGAAGTTGTCGAAATTGTACAAGACTGTATCTCAATTTATTCACGTCTGAGAGCCTTTTACTGAAACACACAAATGTTGTGTGCTTATTAACGTACAAAAAGACTTACAAAACTGAACGATTTTTAAACATTTTTCGACATTTGTAGGGGAGAGTGACTACTGGAGACAATAATATATTCATTTTCAAAATGATATACTTTTTTATGAATAACTTATTGATAAATATTAATAAAATTTTCCCAAAAGCTATATCTGAATTAGCTGAAATACATGATCGTTTTGGATAACTTAATAAAAAGGTTCAAGAAAATGATCATAAAATGATACAGCTATTTATGTGAAACCATGCAACAGAGTGGCAAACAATGTATCACAATTTCTGTTATTTTCTGAAACCTAGGATTACAAATGTGTAAAATATTGTCATTAGAAATAGTAATTAAAATCTCAGTTTTAAATTTCTACATCATCAAATCATATGATCTTCTTTCACTAAATTAAATTTTATATTCCAGTAAGCATTTATTTGCTCTTTATTATGATTAAGCATTCTATGTAAGAGAGAAACACTAACCACTTAATCAGGGTTATGAAACCCGCGGTAACGCGGTTGCGCCGTTCCCAGAAAAAACGTTGAATCCCAGAAGATAAAAATCGGTAAGCTTAAAAAAAATAATAAAAATAAAAATTACGAGAATTTCTGACGACAGATGATTTTTTCTGGCAATATTAAATGATGAGATAAAAATTAAATGAGCCAATTTTGGGGGGGTGAATGTCCAATTACTGCCAAAAATGAAGGACTTTTTAAAGCAATTCGTGCATTTTTTCATTAATCTCAATGAAAATTCCCATCAGCACAATAAAAGTTCCCAGAAAAGTTTATTTTTTTTCTATACCCTGCACTTAATAATGTTTAAAATCTCTTCTAAAGACATTCAAGCACCAAATGTTTTCTAGTAATAGTAGAACATTCGGCTATTATTAAATTGCTTGACAAAACTTGAGTGTGTTTCAAATACAAATATAAAGACAAAATCTGATTTTCCTCTTTATAAAAAAATTCAACAACATCATAGCATATTTTATCACTATAATTTGGTAGTTGGATTTTGTGCGCAGACACAAATCTGTAAAAATAACCAATTCACCAGGAAATAAAATACCAAGTGTGAATATGGATATGGAAGAATTAATGCTTTGTTACGATTCAGATATGGGAGTTATTGCTTCATGTTGTTCTATACTACCTTACAAAGAAAAAATGCAGTATGTGCTTTTATAAAGCAAAGCAGATACATCCTATTAGCATGCAATTTCACTTCAATCCATTCCAATGCTAAAAGATGTATGTACATATGTTTGATATAGTAGATACTGCCTTTAGTTATGAAAGAGAATTGAATGTCTGCTCAATTCTGCAGGATTTCTCAAAGGGAAAAGGAAGTAGCTTGCAATATATATGTAATGCACATACTGCATTTTTACTTTGTTGGGCAGTATAGATAAACCTGATGTCAGCTACAGATATAGATAGAAATCTTTTCTTACCAACTAGTGCAATCAACCTAATGTAGAAAGCTAAGTTATCAGGCTGACTGGGGAATTTAAAAGTCTCTGGCTGCAACACTACAGGAAGTAAAGGAATGCACAATGTATCATCTAAAGAAATGCTGGATTGTGTTAAATAAATGCAAGTTCATATGTGACTATCCATCCAAAAACAGCCATAAATGCAGCCTCTTGTCATTTTCACTACATTTTAAATATTTGCAAAGACCATGTTATAAGGATTAAAATGACACCTCAATGAACTTCACTTCATTTCCAGAAGTCAAGTTATGATCCGTCAAAGTTAGTTAGGGAGTAAAATGTGTAACTGAGATAAACATGTTCAAAGATAAGCAAGCCCTATATTTTCCTTTGATTGCCATCAAAATAAACAGATATATTTCATATTTCCAATTATGTTTTTGAAATGTAAGCAAGCCCTATATTTTCCTTTGATTGCCATCAAAATAAACAGATATATTTCGTATTTCCAATTATGTTTTTAAAATGAAACTTTGTGGGTGGTTTGAAGTAAGCACAAGGACTGTGAATCTGTCAAAAATCATATTCGGAAAATTACAGCCTTGGCACATATTTTCACCTGTAGCGCAAAATGAAGTTTGCTGCATTTATGGCTCGTATGGGATGGACGGCCACATATGTGTTAGCAGAATATGCTTTCATCTTAAACACATTTATTTAAGTAAAATCAGCACAAAAGATTGGATTTTTTATGACAAGTATCACTCTCATTGTTTAAACGAGAGGCCTCATTCAAGTAAATCATGATATTCAAACCCTCACATATTCAGATATAAATCAGACTGTGATTTCATCTGGAATGCATAATCACAATCTGTAAAATCTGTCATTGATCCATGAAAACCCAATCATTACAGCAATATGATGTGCATAAAACTAGGTAATATGAGTTTGTAACACATGAGGATACAGTCTTAGAAGCTTTAAAGTTAAGCATATAAATGATAGATGTCATTTTTTCCTCAATAGCGGTATATTTCAGTATTGCCACTAGGAAGTTTAGGTCTTGAGTAGATAAACACTAACCGAAATATTTTTAATACTCTTAATTCCAAAAAATTTACTTTATTTGCAAACTTGATAATAGGCCATTTCCTCTAACATTCCTCAAATCTTATTTGTGATAGCTCACCCCAAAAAGGGGAACTTTGCCGATTGTAACAGCAATTGCTAAGTCTTAAAATAACACCTTACTTGTTGCGATCAAATTTTCAAACAGAAAATATGCTGGAAATTCTTATCTTCTTATTTTCTTTATTTTTGCTGTTGTTTTTCACCAGTTTCTTGAAAAGTGTTCGACCTTTTCGGGTTAACCATCACATTTGATGTAAACACTTCAAATATATTGCACTTGTTATTCAAGAATACTAACATCACTGAATTCAGACTTTGGTCATTAATCATCCCTGATGTATACCACTTTGTCTCTCTGTCGAGGCAATGTGACTTAAATTATACACACATATGACATTAACTTTAATGTTGAATTTCATTAGACGAAATGCAAAGCTAATGTACTTCAATGCAAAGGATATTGCAGGAATTATGCTCAATTTAATGTCTATAATGTGTATATGTTTCCTATATAGCACATAGAATAATAATTAGGACATGGCACCACAAACTAGAAAAACATCAATGTCAAGGACCAAATATTTGCATTTATTAGTCTAATTCAGTTTCTTAATCTTTCATACGCACTTAAAAGTCTTAATCAACTACAGTAATGCACAGTTACAATTTCTTAAAGCCTATAAAGTTTCAAATCATCAATTGGAAAAAGAGCCAAAAAGAAGACAGGAAATGGAAAGAAATTATTCTGTACAATTTTCTGCTCATTTTTTAAAAATTGTGCTAAAACATGTCAACTTAGCCCACGATATCAGCCAATCTTTGATAAAGCAAAATGATGCTGCAAACTACATGATACACATCTAAAGTACCTTTTGCTTCAAGAAATAGATCAGGTCAACTTTCTTCAATTAATACTATTTATCAATCCTTTTATCACAGTAAAACAGATAAAGGGTTGTTCTCAATATTATAGAGTAAGCAAGATGTTAAACTGAGCACAAGTCTGAATTTGGTTAAAAGTCAGGATTAACAGTTCAATATTTAATAGTTTTACATCTGAAAAAGTAAATTTAGTCGGCCTCCAAACAAAATTTTCGCTACCTATTACTTTGTTGTGATGTCACACTATGTGGCAAATCGTGTTCTTTATAATGAAAAAACTCTTTTTGTTTCATTCTAATGATCAAATTTCATAATTATCAAAGCTAATTATCACAATCAAATATTGATGAACTAAGCTTAACTCAGGTGTACAAAATTAACCTTCATTCAAGCAAAACAGGTTGTCTAATCCAACGTTAAATGAATGATGATGATGACGCAAGTGTCTTAAATATTACATCAAAAGAAGAATAAGAAAGAAAGAAACATCAAAAGGAGTGATGTCATCCCATGTAGAGGGTTTTTCAAATAAGAAATTATTACCTATTTTCTTGAAGTATGGAATTTCCAGATATATGCCTCCCCACCACACGCTCAAAGCCTTGTTAGCACATCCAAAAGGCAAGCAGGATGTAAACCCGAAACTGTGGGGACGTTTATAACATACTCATTTTGCTGCTTCTATGATGTAAGTCATAAATGGTAACTGCTACCCAAATGCATCAAAATGCAATAAAGGTTAAAAGAACTGAAAAAAAAACCATGTGACCAAAATTCTAAAATTCTTGTTGTGATTATCTGGTCAAATAAGTTTAATCAAGTTTTGTATCTCGGAAGTAATCCTATTGCACCGACAGAAGGAAAGACAAGATTTCCATGTCAAAGTAGATGTGTTACTCACACCCCACCTTTGCCTTGACTTGTCATTGGCAATTTACTTAAATCAAGGAAACTATTATGGGAGATCATTTTACAGACATCCACAATGTTCAGGTAGTCCAAAAAAAAAGAGGACTTAAAAACTGATGGTGGACTTTAACAAGGGAAATGTTTTCTTCTTTCTGCATAAATAGACAAATAAGACAATCAAAACCATGTCATGAGAGCACAAATCGAATTGAATTTAAATATATGTGTGCCATCAGTGTCTCTTGCATTGTCCCTTTATTTGGTGTCATTCTTTTACATTTTATTTTATAAATGCACCTTTTCCTTTCACAATTGTTCAAATATCCATTTATATGTAGTCTTTTTTGCATGGTCTACATCTATTCTCTAATGATTTAGAACTAAAAATTGACAAATATTTACTTCAGCAGAACATTTGAAGAGCTATAAAACTTTTCTCTCTACTTATGTGTTCACTGCATGTCATGAAATAATTTTCAGAAGACAGCTGATTTTCAATTAAACTATAATTTTTCATCAATAGGAGTTACGTTAAAATCAGTGTGTATAAAATAAAACCATAAGCCGACATTGTAGTTGGGATGGAGTACGATATGTATGATATTGGTAGCATACACCTGTTTACACCAACAAAGATGATGCGTACCCTCTCAAAATCCTATGGTATATGTACTCTACTGCAAAATGCTGCATCAACTTTCCCATCAGTAACACCACTTGAGATATCGAGAGATAAATATTGCAGAGTGGCTGTTATCACAATCTATCACAACCCAATTGTAGAGGAAGTAGTTGAGTCTTGAAGCAGGAGAGCATGGCAAGCAATCATATACATCATGATTGATTTTTGATGAAAGCAGACTAGAACAATATTCACTGGAACATATTTAGGAGGCATACGGCAAGACAATGTATAAATTATGACAGGATAGGCTTAAAAAGTATTTTAAACATTTAGGACAATTTTTAGCAAACAGTGCATTAAGCCATCTTAAGTCCAACGATCGGATTACCTAAGTCACGCTCTATAGAGTGAAGGAACTCTTCCAAAATCATTTCAATGATTTTATAAAAACAATATTTAATTGTTTTTATGGTAAAATCAGTTGAGAATCCATTCCTTTTCTACATCAAAAATTCAATTTATTACAATAACATTGGCTAATAATTGTTCCTTATTTTAAGATGAATCAAAATGTTTCTATCCAAGTACATAAATCCTAGTTCTTATTCCTTGATATCAGGAAACATTTGATTTCAAGCTACTTACTTCCTTGCAGTGTTTGCTTCTTGTCAAAAACACACCCTGCTGCTAAAGCCGCTATAATATGCTTCTAAAAGCTTCTTCTTACTGAGAAAAATGCTGCCAATAATGGCAATGCAGACCAGGTTTTGCTACCAATAATTTTGTATCATCTTAATGATAGCTAAATTTGCTAGGACAGAAATTTTCCATGGAACCTCCACCTACACTTCTCAAAAGAAGTTTGGAAACTTTTTTGGAAAAAGTTGGGGGATGATTTTGAAATTGTCCAATGCTTCTTTAAGTTATAGCTGGATAACTACACTTTTCAAAAGAAAGAAGTTTGGAAACTTTTTTCAACCACCTGTATCTCGTATAGTTAAATCTTAACTTATTTACTTGATGTGTTAGTTGATAATTAGCTAGCAACCTCTTCTTTAAAATGACACCAAATTTTTCAACGAGAGCTTGCTTTATGGCTAAGAAATTTCACTTTCTTAGCAGGTGGGTCACAAACAGCGTGTGACAAAAATGAGCAGTATCTGTATCGATCCTATGATTATAATGCCATAGGATAAACGTGAGTGAATTTAGGGTGGCTTCTGGATAACAGTTTGTTTTCCAATAACAAACGGTGAGGATAGGATAAAAAGATAAGATGTGACTAAAACTTATACTACAGGCCAACTTGAAGGTGGTTTGTTACAAAAGCAAGTTGCAGCAACATCTGAAAGTGTAGTATCATTATTTTTTTTTAAAGTTACGTGAAATGGGATGCCAAGGACAGGTTTCACTCGCTATAAATAGAGGTAAATGAATGTTGTTGTTTTTTAATGAATACAAACAACTTATTCATTCACTAATTCACCCTATATCATTTTTTTTCAATAGATTGACACAGATACTGCTCATTTTTGTCACACACTGTTTGTGACCCACCTGCAAAGAAAGTGGAATTACTCAGCCATAAAACAAGCTCTTGTTACTAATTTCGCATCATTTTAAAGAAGAGATTGCTAGCTTATAATGCATCAAATAAATAAATTCAGATTCAACTTTACAAGATATAGGTGTTTGAAAAAAGTTTCCAAATTACTTCTTTCTTTTGAGAAGTGTAGTTATCCAGCTTTAACTTAAAAAAGTAATGGACAATTTTAAAATCATCCCTATTCTTTTTTTCAAACATTTCAAGATTTTTGCATCAATTGAAGCCAGTGTAAGTGGTAAAAATGGCAGCAGACCAATAAAACAATTTGATTCTACCTGATGTTGATGGTACAATATTTCCCTTGGTTTTACCACTTAGCCTAATCACTGTCTGTGTTTAAACTATTCAATACAGATAGCAACAAAACACAAGTACAATATGACTTATATTACATGTCTTGTTGTCTATGAAAACAAATCCCTGTTGCAAACCTAACCATTGCACACCTTGTAAAACATCAAAGCTGACAGATTGTCACTTATTAAAATGTTGTCTTTTACCAACTATGGCACGAGTTTGAATACTGACAATGGGCTATTCCAGATAAACTATGCCCTCCCCCCATAGAGGAGGTCATAGGAAAATTACGGAAAAACTGGAATTCCAAAGTGATTTTATTCAAAAAACTGGAATTCCAATCAACATAGTTTGCTTTAAAATATGGAATTCCAAGGTAAGCATGGCTTAGAACCACTGAGGAGGTTGAGAATTGTCTACAAAAAAACTGGAAATCCATGATAACATTTCAATTTTTTTTGGAAAACCTAATGTAGCATGTACATTACCACTGAGGATGTTAAAGACAAGGCCTTGAAAAATCTGGAATTTATAATCCAATTTAAACAAAAAAATTGGAATTCCATTTAATGTGAAAGTACACCCATAGAGGATGCCGACCTGAATAAGACAAAAAGTCTGGAAAACCAATTCAGTTTACATCAAAATATCTGGAATTCCATAAAAGGTAACAGTGCACCCATAGAGGAAGTCACCTTACAAGGCAAAATAAATCTGGAAAATTCAAATATTTTTTGTTTAAAAGTCTGGAATTTTATAATGTTAAAGTACCCCCATAGAGGATGTGGACCTGAATAACAAAAATATTTTGGAAATCCAAACCAGTTTACATTAAAATATCTGGAATTCCATAAAAGGTGACAGTGCACCCATAGAGGATGTCACCTTACAAGACAAAATAAATCTGGAAAATTCAATTAGTTTTCGTTAAAAAAATCTGGAAATTCATGTTTCACCCTAAAATTTTCTGGAATTTCAATTTGATCATGCAAATAATTATAAGGTGACACTTAAATTGGTTGCGGAAATGTTTGATAGATTTAGACATTTTGAGTGTTTTCTATGGGTGACAGCGACGCAGAAAAGGGGGTCTTTCGAGCCTTACATACGCGTCGCCTCCAGAACTAGTAGGACTGCCCCCCCCAGGGGGGACTCAACTTTTTCTAAGTGGTGTCAAGATTGTTTTAATAAGATTGAAATATTTTTAAAGGGTCATCAGCATACCAATCTTTAATATCATGAACCCGGTTGAACCCCTCGCTATCATATGCACAAAATCCATGCAAATTCTGGGGTAATTTTCCCTTCCATATCCATGTAGCCCCTATACCCCGGGCCTAATTTAATCCATTCATTAGTGATTTAGCTATAAATAGATCTATACAATTATAATACCAGTTATTAGTATGCATCCATATGTGCAATGCGACGTGCATGTACCATAGAGATTTTAGACTTGAGTGTAAACAAAGGTTTTGGTGTAAACTATTTTGAAAACTTACAGCAAGTGCATTCTGTATTTTTTTGCTGGCATAGATTAGCTCTGA
>JXSR01S032531.1:3162-21953 GCA_000969725.1 Ophiothrix spiculata | reverse complement strand
AAACAAATTGAGCAACAAAACAACAGAAAAACCAAAAGCCAAACAAAACTCAGGTATAGTTATCAAGTAATGTGGTTTTCATAGTTATTCTAAGATGTTTTACTGTTTTTGACTCTTTCACTTTCTTGTTCAAACGATTACAAAGAACAGGTCCAGTAATTCTAGTCACTCTATCAGCAAATGTTTTTTTAGCATTATACATACTATAGTTTTGCAAATGTCTTAATGTTTTGCAAAATTCTTGTTTAATAGTTATGGATTTGGCTATGATATAAAAGTTTCTGGAAGCTGTTTTGTTTGGTGCATAAAGATTCCCAGTTCAAGTTTAAAAGCATCATATACATTCAGAATTTTGTGTTTTTTGAATAATGGTCCAGTATATGGCATCGGTAATGTTCATGACAAACGGTTCTTATAGCCCACTTTTGTAACTTGAGAATCTTATCTAGATATATTTTATATTTATACCTCTAAGGCCATATTAAAAAATACTTTTGTCTCAAAGCTCCCGCGCGCGTTAGTTTTATCGTGCGCGTTAGTTTCCCTGAAAATCCCTAAAAAGAATTTCATTTCACCTTTTTAATTTTTTTTTTCAAAAATCGTGAAAAGCAACTCGCAATCCAAGACAAAATGTTTTGTTTCGAAGTTGTTTTTGTCTCTAAATAATGTTCATTGTGCAATCACATTTATTGTTGAATTAACATTGTCACAATCATGACAATTCTGTTTCTTTGTTTTGTTTCAATATCTTGACACATTCTGCCATAAAGGAGTCGTCAATATGACTTTTAGAATCAATAAAAAAAATTAAGAAAAAAAGAAAAAAGAAAAGAAATAAAATCGCGTTCCGCATTAGGTTTTTGGGAGTTGGAGAGCTTTGAGACAAATGTTTTTTTTAATATGGCCTAATATGAAAAATGCATTATGTTTGTAAATTACCATTTTTTCTTCTTGAAGGAAGTAATATTGTCTTAGATTTGCTAGTTTTCTTCCCAATACTAGATTATCAACTTGTAATTTCCCCCCTCCCCCTTCCCAAAGAATTGAAAACTTAGAATGCCTGTGATTTTACCCGATTGCCTACTTGCACACTTAGGTTTTCTAAGAGTCCTATTTCTTATTACAGTCGGCCTGAATCTTATAGTTCTTTAACTCTTATAGAGCGCCGATGGGAAAAATTTGGTGTTTTCATTGATAGCTGCTTTTTGTTAAATTTAATTGTTTCCCTGAATGACACTTTTTCTGAAGATTTGCTATTTGTATACATGATCTATAATTGCAGAATTGATCAGTTTATTTGTGAAAAGCAATAAAGGTTTTGAAAAATGTTGATTTTTTGTGATTGGTTATTAGACTGACTCCGCAGTCGCCAAATAGCTGAGGGCGCCATACTCCCGGTTCTGGTCTGGCTATTTGGCGACTGACAAAATAACATGCAATTTTTTTGGAGCACAATGTTACTCATTTTGGTAACATAGCCTCTTAAACATGTTCGCATTTATCACTCGCTGGCGTAACGTAAACGAGTTATTAATAACCCAAACGCGCCTTGGAAAGAAACTGAACTTGGATGTTCATAAATTCTTTGAGAAAAGTTTGTTTACCTCATTTGCATATAATTATTATTGTATATTATTCATGGTTAATTTCATTGTTGAGCGAGCATGTTTACGGCTTGTTTATTGTTTATATTATGTCAATCATACCCGTCTCCAAATTTGGAAGTTACTCATTAATATTCATATATGTTTTATTCAATTTTGCAATCGTCATTCTAACTATTATATATTAATGAGCTAAAGTGCTCAATTTTTAAGACCATTATTTTTACAGTCGTCACTGGCCAGCACAGGGCACAACGCAGTGATCAGTGCGCCCGGCCGGTCGACGACGCAGGATACAGTCTAATTGGTTATGCATTTAAAATTAAATTTTTTAAAATGTTGCTATAAGGCAGCTATTAAGGCTGGGGTAGACCTTCAACTAAACCGTTTTTGTACTCTAACTTTCAAACTAATTGCAAAAACTATATAAAAGTATACATTTTTAGAAGCGGATTTGTATCCTGAACATGATGATGATATCAGTTTTTGACCAAAAATGTCAATTTTGGCAAAAAATGCCAAAAAACTTATTTTTTGCCCCAAAATTTCTGGAAAGCCTAACAAATATTTGCATTGGTGAAATTTTCCAACTTTTTTGATTTTTGGAATTTAGAAACAAATGTCTAGGAACGGTTTTCTCAATTTTTTGAGTTTTATCTTAGTTTTTTAAAAAATGCCAAAAATAGGTCAAAAAATTCAAAAAATCCCACCGCTGCCACCAAAATGGCAATTTTTGGCCTATTTTTGACAATTTTTAAAAAATAAGATAAAAATCAAAAATTTGAGAAAACCATTCCTAGACATTTGTTTCTAAATTCCAAAAAGCAAAAAAGTTCAAAATTTCACCAATGCAAAATTTGATTGGTGTTGTTTTTAAACAGGAATACCACTTTGATAAACTTGACCCTACTTTTGTTCATCTATAGCTCCACAGGTTACGGAGATGAACTATGCGAGGCAGCCGCCATGTTATACCGTGCTACCGGAGATGATAATTACCTCGCCGATGCTGAGAGTCATTACGATTCATTTGGCGTAGGCGATGGTGTTGCATGGTCTTATTCATGGGATGCTAAGCAACCAATGGCACAGGTAATTTTGTTCTGTGTGATTGCCAACATTAATTTGGTATCCAGGGTTGGTGATTTTTTTGAAAAAAATGATTTTTTTTTTTATTTATATCACAATTTTTTTGATTTAAATCAATTTTTTTTTATTTTTTAAGATTTCAAAAATCATGGTCACACCAAACAGGTTTAGAAACTGTATTTTGCCTGCTTTTAGACCAAAGACAGTCAATATGTGTACTTTTAACATTTTGTTTTGTAATATTTGATAAAATGATCTAACAATACCTAATTAGTAGATAAAATGATCTACTAATTAAGTATTGGATTTTTTGTTTAATTAACTTAGGCCTATTCACCCTTTTTACTCTATGGAGATGGACAACCTAAAAGGTCAGCACACGGCGCATGCACTTGAGTCAAAAATATCCAAGTCAGGTCGATCAAAACAGTGATGGATTACACAATGACAGAGACGAATTATTTTCATTCAAGAAATTTTAAAACAAGTTTCACAGTAGGCCAAGTTTCCCCAATTTCCAACCTGAGGGTAAGATACGTGTATATCATTCATGGCTCGAGCGTTTTAATCTGCGTCAATTGGAAACTGTATAACTGTATGTCAAGACATAAAATATGAGTATTCAATATGTTACAGGGAAGGAAAAGACTTTCAGTGATATATCAATTGCTGTTCTACACACAAAATAATACTTTCCTTCCCTAGTTGTAATGGTATAATTTGGCCATTGTTGCTATGCCTTGAAACTTTGCCAGTGATAAAATTCTGCTACATGTATAATGCAGGCTTAGCACTAAGATGCATATCGTTGTCCTGTACTCTAGTGACTAGAGTGTACTCTAGTGACTAGAGTTTTGTTGTATATAAACACCCTTTTTTGCTACGTAAGCAGCTTATAACATATCTTTGAAGAGTTTTGGAGCAAGTTTATGTTTTTAACTGCAAATTTAATTGAAATTATTAATCAAAAAACTTTAAAAAAAAGAAACACAAACAAGTTCATATTTCTTTGTTGAATATTTTGCCCACAAGTGCCAGGACCATATTCAATGCATTTTAAGAATTTTCAGACATCTTGACTTGGGTGTAGGTATACTTGTTTAAACTCTCTCTAGAATGCTTGTTGAGAAATCAAAATGATTTCAAAAGTGAAATTCATTATAAAAACAGAAAAAAATGACAAAAAAGTACTTTTTTTGAAAACGTGATTTAAATCAGTGATTTTTTTAAAAAATCAATGTGATTTAAATCAAACAACCCTGCCGGTATCATTGTAAATACTGTGTGAGATGTATATTTTAGGCTACATTTATTTTGCACTCTTCACGCTCCAAATTCATCTAGCACAAAAATGAATGCTGTACAAATAACGGTATGTGCACGTTACAAAATTTTAAAATACAGAATGATTCAAATGTTTTCTAGACCTATCCAGTTGTCTTCTTAGTTCAAGATGTTATGTCTTATAAACTTACAAATAAACTAAACTGAAACTGAAAACATATGTTCTCTTTGATCTCTTTTGTCTTTTTTATCATGACTTTGTTCCAATATGTGATGCGATCAGGGGAATGAGTCACTTGTCGTCAACCAGTCGCACAGTCATTACCAGCCTCTGATCAATTATCCATTGTGCACATGTCCTTGAGTAAAAGTCCATTGAATAAATTAATGAACTATTCAGACCTGAAGGTGAACATACTTCATTGTGCACATGTCATTGAGTATTAAACCCACTGAATAAATCAATACTAGCCCATTATATTAGGCTCACCAGAACAAAATTGCATAAAACCAGTAACATGTGGTTGCATACAAGTGACTCATTCCCCCTGATCGTGTCACATATGTGTACCGCCGCGGCAAAAGGGTCCAGTTGTCGACTCCTACATGTTGCTCATTGTAGCATATCTGATGTATACAAATACCATACATTAGATATGCTACAAGGAGCAACAAGTACGAGCCGACAACTGGACCCTTTTGCCGCGGCGGTACACATATAAGCTTTTAATACCATGTTAAAATCTTGTTTTCTTCCTACATGTGCATCTAGATAATCCTCTACCAGGCTACCGGTAATCAGAGATATGGAAACGATGTGTCTGCCTTTCTGGACAGTTGGCTACCAGGGGGTGGGATTACATATACCCCAGGAGGTTTGGCGTGGAGGGACATGTGGGGGCCCAATAGATACTCGGGTGAGTTAACTGTCCAATTTGCAGGTCACTATTCTGTTCTATATGACATTTTTGACTTTTTTGAGAAAATTTGTCTGGATTGATATATTGATAATTTCTACCAACTTACAGACTGCAATTTAGCCTAATTAGCAAGAAATAATTAATTATTATTGTCTATATGCGTTCTATTTAAATTTATCGTTTCACAAACTGCTATATGCAAAAATCACGTACTTAAGTATAGCGTAAACAACGCATCACATACAGATCTATATGGGGCGCTATTTGAACTTCGCGAGGAAAAACATTTTCACATACAGATCTATATGAAATAGCGCAGTTTGACGTATTCAGTTACTGTACTAAGAGATCGCTAAATGTAAAAAAAAGCGTTTTCACATAGAGATCTGTAAGTCTTTTTTTTTTAAATAAATCAGTAACAGAAGGAAAAATGTGCAACGGTTATTCTATAAAACAAGGTCTCTGTAAGAAATTTTAAAAGCGATTTTCTCGAAATGCGTCTTTTGTTAAATAGAACAGTATGTGATGTGACCGACAAATTGTTAATGTTTCAATGTTTCAAAAGCATTCCAAGAAAAGTTTATGAAAACAACCCAATTGTAAGCGATTCAGAACGATTGATAATGTTTCAGACACGTTTTGTGTTTGCTGGGTTGGTACGAAAGTGGTTACATAAAACAAAATCTGGCTACCTCAATGGGTCTTTTTTCTTTGTCAAATTTGTGCATCTTCATTTCAAAATTTTCCAAAATTTGCGCAACAAAAGCATCCAAAACATGCACCAAAATAGCAGAAATATTTTGCATAAAATTGCAGCATTTGTATAAATTTGTCTCAAAATGTAGCTGATTTGGTACATGGATGGGTACCCTTTTTGAAAACTTGTATTTATGAATGGCATTTCAAATTTCCTGATGGTACATCTTTACTCTACTTGCTTCGTGCTTCGGAAGGCACGTAAAGCCGTTTGTCCCATCTGAAGTGTTCCTGACACACTGTCAGATGTAAAAGAACGTCAAAGGCTATTCGAAAAGAGTAGGGAAAACTTCATGTTGACTTTATACCTTCAAAAGAATATCATTTCTCTCTAGGACCAGAGAGCCTCGCGTTTGACTCCGATTAGAGTGTTGCAAAGTAGAAGCAGAAGAAAATGATTTAGGAAAGGCACGTAAAGCCGTTAGTCCCATCTGAAGTGTTCCTGACACACTGTCGGATGCAAAAGTAACGTCATGCAAAAGAAACGTCCTGATGTACCATCAGGAAATGTCTCAATGTAGCTGATTTGGTACATGTATGGGTACCCTTTTTGAAAACTTGTATTTATGAATGGCATTTCAAATTTCCTGATGGTACATCTTTACTCTACTTGCTTCGTGCTTCAGAAGGCACGTAAAGCCGTTGGTCCCATCTGAAGTGTTCCTGACACACTGTTGGATGTAAAAGAACGTCACAGCTAGGCTATTCGAAAAGAGTAGGGAAAACTTTCCCGGTCATGTTGACTATACCTTCAAAAGTATATCATTTCTCTCTAGGACCAGAGAGCTTTGCGTTTGACTCCGATTGGAGTGTTGCGAAGTATCTAAGCAGAAGCAGAAGAAGAACCCAGACAATATTTGAGTACCCTTGGGTTCATTGCTACTCGTTGTTACACAAAAATCACACTGCATTTTGATGTTGTGTCAACTAGGTGAAGTAACGATTTGATCATTTTTGACTTTTTTTTTACAGGTAATGCTGCCTTTATTGCCTGTATGGCTGCCGATGCTGGTCTGAAGCCAAACACATATCGTGATTTTGCTAAGTCTCAGGTGAACTACATGCTAGGTGACAGTCCATGGGGCAGTTTTGTGATTGGATTTGGGAAGAATCCTCCCAATGCGCCACATCATAGATCAAGGTAAAATGCTAAATATTTACCTCCCAAAGTTGTTTTTTAATTGCTCATTTTATTTAAATATGTGTGTTGCTTATTACTCATCCAATGGTCAAGATAGTAGCCAAATTAAATCAAAAACTGAAATATATAGAATAGCAAGTTACAGCTACTGTATAAGTGATATATTTCACGCTAATTTTTGTGCTTTTCGCGCTCAATCCGCCTAGCGCAAAAATAACCGTAGCGTGAATAGTGGTATGTTTATACCACCGCACTTTAACAAAATCACAAGCGTGAAAATTAAACCACACAAAATGATTCAATGTGGCTCAAAATTAGCCTAGCGCGAAAATGTTGGCGTTTACAGTATGTTGCATCTGGTGCCTTACAGATTCAGTCAGGGCACTGATTGATCACATGAGAGGCGGCGAGAAATCTTTCAATGGAACCAGGGCGGTGTCGCCCCCTATACTTGGCCAAAGTGATACCATCCGCGCACAGGTCAAAAGGTGGGCAATGTACATGGGCGTGGCTTTGATTTATGCCGACCATGCAATCATGTTCAAGTGATTGGATCCTACACCTTTAATTCAACTTTTATTGCTTTATACAAGTGGTGGGCAACTTACGTCCCGCGGGCCACATGCAGCCCATGTGATCTTTTTGTGCAGCCCGCCAAACCCCTAGAGAAAAAAATAATATGTACATTTTGAAAATGGTAGCACTAAACATTGGTGTAGCCAGGGGGGTGCGGAAGGGGCGCTCAACAAATAAAAATGGAATATTGAAAAAAGAAATAGAAAAAAATCGGAAAACAACTAAAAAAGGGCACAGTAGTCCTATACTGCTAATAATACATTTGATGACCCGTCCGATATAGGCAGATGCCCTTAGCGGCCCTTTGGACCCATCAGCGCTTTGGACTATGATTTATTGCATCTGCTAAATACAATTGTCATTGTGAGTGGAATGAACTTGTCATCTCAGAAATCTAATATTCATAAAAATTTTAACCAAAAATATAAAATTTATAAAAATGTCGTACTAGTGTGCCTCCTGTAGATAAACAATAGGGGCATCCAGTGTAACATATTGCAGAAAAACATGCCAGTCGGTGCGTTTTTCAAGAAAATTAGACTTTTGGGGTTCAGACTTATTAAACCTGTGATATATTGTGGTTGAAGATGATATCGGTACTAATATCTTATAGGTAAAGGAATGGAGAAATAAGCATCGTACACTAGAACATTAATAACAATCAGACAAATCACAAACAGGCCAGGATTTCATTTTATTTGAAAAAAATCCTTGCCGAACAGGGACTCGAACCCCGAGTATAGGTCTCAATAAGCTCTTTCAGATCTTCTTGGCTAAATTTGTAGTTTTACTGTACCCATAGTGACAATTATATAAAGCATTATAAATACATACGCCTTGAATATAATTATTCTAGTATTTTGGGTTCAGCCCGCGAAAAATTTTTGAACTCATTTTTGGCCCACGGTAGTGTAAAGGTTGCCCACCACTGCTTTATACTATTTGTTGGCCTGTGGTTATTAGGTTTTCAAATTAGTGCAAATTTAGTTTGTGCAAAATTGCAATAAAATCAGATATGATAACAACTCAAAGAGTTTACAATTTTGGAGAAATTGGCCATTATTAGGATTTTATTTTTGCAGTAGTTGGACACATCTTTTTTGCTCATATGATATATATATATATTTAATTTCTTTTTATTATTGTTTTTTTTTTCTTTTAATTTGTTAAAAGCAATGGATTATGTGATGGGTTGTATCTTTTTGTGTTGTACACCAACTTTTTGCCTGATGCCAGTTTTACTGGGTATTACAGTCGCAGATCTAGGATCTTAATTTTACGGGGGACGGAGGGTGTGTTTTTCAGCTTTTATAACAAAAAAATGACCAAATTAGGCTGATTCTGTAGGATTTTGCCAATTTTACGGGGGGCACACGCCCCTTCCGCTCCCCCCTGGATCCGCAGCTGTATTATAAAATATTCTGTATATATTTAATTTCCAGTTCTTGTCCAAACCAGCCATCTTCATGCAACTGGGATAACTATTATCAAGGTGGACCCAGTCCACAAGTGCTACAAGGCGCCCTCGTTGGTGGTCCAGATCAAAACGATAATTTCTGGAATGATCGTCAAGATTACATCATGAACGAAGTAACTACCGACTACAATGCTGGCTTCCAGTCCGCTGTGGCAGGTATGAAATTATATTTTACTTGAAATAATGCAATTTTGCCTGTTGTACCTCTTTCAAACAGAAAACTTCAGATTGAAATGTTGGCTGAATTTAAGAGAAAATTGAACACAGATGCCAATTATCTAATGGAATTTCACAGCTGTTAAATTTGCACGTGCAAGTTTATCCCCAACCAAGCAATTAGGCCTATACAGGCCACAGTTGATACTTGCACCTGAATGGGGAAACTTACCCCGCCATCTTGCCATGGGCTTGATATAGTTCTAGTTTAAAGAATACAACATTAAACCAACCGTTATGAAAACCACAGGTTCTTGAAAGTTATATGTACTATAATTCCTGCTCAACTAAGATGGCGTTTTCCTCTGCTGATGCTTTCTGCCCACTTTAGCCATTCAAAAGGCACTTGCCTGAAGAGTCCCCATAACAGCGTCGAACTGTTGGGGGGCGAAACTGTTCGCGTTTTTTTTTTCTACCGTATAATTATTAAAAAACATTTTAGATGAAGAAATATAGTTGACATCTATTACATGCGTCTTTATTATATGTCTAAAGAGACAGATATTATTGCTTGCTATTTCGCATTACATGTTACAAAATAATAGCAATTGATATCCGTGATAACTTAACTACAAAAGGCTTTAACAATTTATATGCTGTCAACAGATGAGCAAAAAAACTATTGGTTGTTTTTTATCATTATATCAAAGTGACTGATAGTCTATGTGCTAAGAGTTTATGCAATAATCATGAAGCTTGTCGCAAGTGTATATGTCTGCTAGGTGACATGTCATAATTACCGAAACCACTTGGTATCTGCCAAAATTGTTAGAGGTAATATGCTATAGTTGGTTTCAAATTATGTCTGGGTGCCGCGCCCCCTTTACTACGGTTATATTACCTGTTTGGCGAATCTGTATTACTTAGTTGATTTATGTTTTCTATGAAAGCAATTATGTTACATTTATGGTCAAAATAATTATGCATATTTTCATTTTTTTATCAATAATATCCATGCCTACCAAGTGATGAATTTGTTACCCTGTAAGAACATTACACAATACGACGATATCTTGTCATGTTAGTTCTAGAAAGTTGTATCTGCAATGGCTGTCCTTTGTTATCTTCATTCAACTCCTTATCGCTACGGTGCAAAAAAAATCAAAATTTCTCTCCCATATGTCATTGACTCTTGAAATGGTTACACCTTCACCTGAAGAACCAAGGTGGCTGGATGTTATATGGTGTACAATGTAAAGTCCATTTCTGTTAACAGCAAACCAGTTATGGTTAGTAAAATATGCACCTGTTTTACTTTGGGGCAATCTACATGGGAGTGCAAATCCAGATGAAAATGCATCTCCGTAAACCGCTTTGCCTGTGGCTACATGAGCCTGGATCTGCTGCACAGCACTCAGTGTACGCGTACGTGCAAGCGGTCTACGGAGATGCGGATCTTGGAGATGTGCATCTCCGAGATGCATTTGCATCTGGATCAGCACTCCGTGTAGATTGCCCCTTTAACTAACAACATGATTGCACAAGTGTCAACAACCTATCTGAGACAAAACAATTGAGTGTAGACTTGATTAAAATCTTGAAATACATGATTGTATGTTGATAGTAAATGGGTGGTCAATATTTTGAGAATCTATAAATGACTTCAAAGTGATTTAGTTTACATGAAAATATCTTGGCCAATTTGAGATAATTTGTTTTGTTATTAAAATCTGAAATATTGGTTAACCCCAAAACACAAAAAAATTTGTTGTTAACAGAAACAGACTTTTCAATTTATGAAAAATAAAGCTATCTGAGATACGACTTTCTCACACAATAAAGACTATGGTTGGGTGCTAGATCGCATGATGCCTTGATCTGGCTTTCGACCTCATTTGATACAAACAAAAACGGGATAACTAATAATATTAGAAGTATTTATGTATTTGAACTTTATGGTTCTTATCTTTTTACAGGCGTTTCTTTGATGTATACTAAATGAGATTGCTTGAGATGGTGACTGACTGTGTGAGAGACTAAGCTAATCTTCAGCATATTCATCAATCAAACTGTAATCTGTGTTTATTTTCAAATATTGAATTAAAACAAACAAACAAACATTGAATAATGTTATTTTGAGAAGTCTTGCCTCAATCAACTTCAAGTCTCAAAAGACTAGGATCAACACTCAATGGATTTGTTTGACAAATGGGGCCCAATCTACACCAGAGCAGTGTTATCGACACTACATCATCCAAACCCTTAGCCAGAGGGGATGCTGTGGGGGCTTCACAACCCCCCCCCCCAATTTGACAACGTACAAATAGGTCCACAAAAGATATCCCTAAATGTCCACCAAAAGAACACTTAAAGGACCAAAACACTTATTAAAATGTAGGTCATTTTTTAATAAAATACTACACAAAATGCTTGAAAAACTACTAAAAACATTTTTTTGCTTGTCACTTTGTCAAAACCACTAAAATTAGTTTAGGGGCGACCAAAACGAAAAAATTTCCTCCAAAAGGTCAACTTTTTGCAAATCCGCATCTGGCTACGGGCCTGCTCAAAAAGATAAGGATCAACACTCAATGGATTTGTTGGACAAATGTGGCCCAATCTACACCAGAGCAGTGTTATCGACATAACATCATCCATCCTTCCACACCAAGCAAGCTCCAAACCTAAAGCTGCAGTCTTTGCAAAAAGTAATCAGTTGTACTAAACTTTATACAAATATACAAGTACGTAATCAGTGAACAATGTTGAAATCCATCTTATTCATCATGTAGTAAATCAAGGTCAGACATTTACAGGCAGTGAATCTATTCTGAGTTTTGAAAAGTAAATTGTGAGAGTTCTTCAAATTTTTATTCTTTTCAGCAAGCTATAATATTTGTGAGAAAATTCTCCTGGTGCCCTGTCACCTTGTTGTTTACTAGTAAAATAAAGTTGTGACAAATAATAGTAAATACATATGAATGCAACTAATCTGTTTTGTTTTTGTTGATAGATTTTATTAAGGTAAGGCCAAAAAAAGAAACAAGTCTTATTTCCCGTGACCCGCGCGCATTCCTTTTTAACGGTCTTAAATCAGCTTTTTTCCCCCTTATATTTGTATAAAAATTAGAAATACTGACAAAAATGACAAATCCTGATAGAGGGGAAAAATATTCCTTTAAAAAAAAACTGGTATCATTGGACTACTCCATGAAAACAAATGAACTTACAGTAAGATGATTTGGGGAAAAGTGATGGATTGAGTAATCAGCTGGCAAAAATTTTATGCGCATTGCTTTTTAATGAATTGTAAAAACAAAACTTAAAAAACGCATTCCACATTGCAATATTCAGACCTGCTTTAGGAAACAGACTTGTTTCTTTTTGGGGCCTAATAAATTGATGTAATTGATGTATTTGATTATAAAAAAACATAATCCTGAACTAGTTTGATGTACATGTTTAACTGATAGTTTTGATTATGACTCGTCGGTCACATCACATACTGTTTTATAGGACAAAAGACTCACTTCGAGAAAATTGCATTTTAAATTCTTAAGTAGACTTTGTGTCATAAAATAGCCTTTGCACTTAAGTTTTCTTCTGATACTAATTTATTATTAAAAGAAAAGACTTTAAACTTGTTGTTATGTTTAATTTCAACTAATTTTACTACTTATAACCCTTTTTAATATAGTTGTGAACTTATAGATCTCTATGTGAAAACGCATTTTTTAAATTTAGCAATCTCTTAGTACAGTAATTGAATACGTCAAACTGCGCTATAGATCTGTATGTGAATTTTTTTTTTCGCCGCGAAGTTCATACAGCACACCATATAGATCTGTATGTGATGCGTTGTTTACGCTATATTTAAGTACGTGATTTTTGCATATAGCGCAGTTTGTGAAACGCTTAATTGAAATAGAACGCATATAGACCAAAATTAATTAATTATTTCTTGTTAACTATGTTAAATTAAAGCCTGTAACGTGGTAGATATGAAGAAATCATCAATATATCAATCCAGACAAATTTTCTCAAAAAAGTCAAAAATGTCATATAGAACAGTATGTGATGCGACCGACGATGTATTCAGGTAGAAATATTGTTTACAGAGATGCACATACCTGGTACCTTCCATCAATTAAATGGACCCCCCAGGAGACTTGGTTCAACTATTCCTCTCAAACATTGTTAACAAAAATACAGGATGCAGGGCCCTATATTGAACGTAAATGCAAAATCCTGATATACTTCCGGGCCCGGTGTAATGAGACTGAGTGTTCCCCTTAACCAGGAGTCCGGGTCTAATTGAACTACACGGAATAAGTCGCAATCGATGATTTATTGATCATACATGTACAAGTACGTTCTACACAATTTAATAGTAGCTAGGACATTTCAGTCACACGGACGCTGGATTTCATTACACCGGCACAAAGTATTTGCACACAAAACCTTTATTCACTCATTATATCGAAAGCCATTTATTCAACTTGCATTGTCTGTTGACAAAGTTTATATTTTACATATATTTCAAGAATTAAGCCATAATTGGAAGCAATGTATTTGAAAATATGGGGTTTTATACATAAATATTACTGTCTGTGCATACAAAAAATGAGTTTAAATACATTTCTGCGCATTTTTTTTGAAAGCTTACAACTTGGAAATATTCTATACTGTTACACGGTAATAATAAGTTTATAATTGACAGTACCTATTAATGAGATTTGTACTTATGGTGTATCAGCTATTTTTTATGGTAATGGAAGATCAAATATTAGAAGAAACATGCATCTATTCATATTGAATAGATAAGTCACCTATACTAGCACAAAATTTTGATGATTCTAGATCGTATGATATAAAAAAAGAGTTTTTTTGCACATTTTTAAGCCTGCTGAAATAATTTGTGTCGGGAGTGTATGTTATTGAAAAGTCCTTTCACCATAAACCTCCAGTAAAGTTGTCTCTTGGACAAATTTGTTTTATTGCATACTCAAAAGAACACATCTTCAGCTTTAAAATGACACTTGATTTAAATTCATATGGCACCCAGAAGTAACTTAGACAAATTTGATATATTGCAGACTCAAAAGAACACATCTTCGTTTTTAAAATGACACTTGGTTTAACACTTAAGTGCATAAGGTGTTTTAGAATCCTTTAGTGCATAACAAGGGGGTCCATATGGACCCTGGATTTTGATCGCTTTAAAAACAATATTCTTCATATTATTTTTCTTTAAAAAACTTAACACAGTGATACATCAACTCAATTCAATTCATGTGAAACAAAAAAAATTAAAAATCCGTCATTCCGTTTCAAAATGGCGGGCAAATTTCTAATTCGTGTCAAATTTTCACATTTTCCAAAAAATTTTACTACCAAAAATTGGAAATCTGCTTTCCCAAGGGAATTTTTCAATGAAAATTGGCTCATAATAGCAAATTATAATTACAAATACATTGCTGAAATAAAAATTTGAAAAAGTTGTTTCGTTTCGGTTTTAGGAACAAAACAAAATTTGAACAGCGCCATCATTTTACCAGTTTATTCCAATTATATCAAAAACGACGCGACTGATTTGAATTTGTTTGCACCAAAACATGTACAACCCCTACCTTGACAATTACATAAAATTGTCAAGGTAGGGGTACACAGACTGCCCATACTGGTATTTGTGTCTGGGTAACACCTGAGTTCTTCAGGTTCTGAAGGTGACCCTATGTGAGACCAAAAATTGGCAAAATGAGTGAACTGATACCCTATCTGAGACCATAAATCTGCCATATATGTTTGAATGGATACCCTATCCGGGACCTCCCTGTTCAAATGAATACCTTATCTGAGACTGCACGCAAATGTGATGATATATTTATAGGTAAAATATAACTGTAGTACCATTTAAATATTAGTGTTTCTAGGTATTTGAAACACTTTCATTTGCAATTAATTTAAGGCACTATTGCCATTAATTTAACAATTATTTCTTAAGGTTGATACCCTATCAGGGACTTCAAAGACAAATTTGATACCCTATGCAAGACTTGCAGAGTACCAGGTTGATTTTGATACCCTATATTGCAAGTCTCGAGATCTGTACAGGTCTCACCTTTTTGGTAACGTAGTTGGTTACCTCTAAAAAGACCGAACTTATGCCAATTAGAAGAGCCTTCCCTCACAAACCCAACGTGTCATTAGGTGTCGAGGGCAACATCAAAGTGGTTGAGAATTTTAAGTATATACGAGCTTTCTGTAGTGGAACAAATGCTAAGGAGCTCAATCATCGTATTGGCAGAGCAGCAGGTGCCTTCCGTGAGCTGGACAAAATCCAGAAAAATAGACAGCTCAACCTCACTACCAAACTCAAGATATATAATGCTTGTGTTTTGTCTATTCTTCTATATGGTTCTGAGTGTTAGACCCTCAAAGAAAACGACGAGAATAGGCTAGATGCCTTTGATATGAAGTGTCAAAGAAAAATTCTCAAAATCAAGTGGTCACAACACATAAGAAACGAGGACATCAGAGTAAGAACAAAACAGACTGTGCTGACTACTCTTATCAGAAGGAAGTGTCTTCAGTGGTTTGGGCATGTACAGCATATGGAAAATACTTGCCTTCCACTGAAGCTGTATAAATGGAGACCCACCCATGGACGGAGAAAGCAAGGCAGGCCAAGGACAAGCTGGAAAGCTGTCATTAACAGAGATCTATCCCTGTTGTTTCCTGGCTGGTCCCTAGAAGAGGCAGAAGCCGCTGCAAGAAACCGCAGGCTATGGGTACAGCTTCTACGTCAGGCAGTAAATGCAGGAAATATGTGATGCTGCTTGGTAGGTAGATAGGTAGGTAGGTGGTTACCCGGTCAGAATACCCATTTCCCCCCCCCCCCCCCCCCCCCGGATTGAAGGTTTCATATTATGCACATTTCCAGTGGGACTGCATTTAGAAAATATTAGTTTACAGATATTTGGGAGTTGAAATGAAAGCTGATATTTTGCTAAGAGTTTAAGAAAGACATAAACATATTATTTAAAATAATCACAAATTGTCAGAAATATGAGGTGTATATTTTGTGCTGTAAATGGAAAATGCTGACTTTACTTGAGGTTCCTGAAGTATGGTCACATGATGATTCATGTGAGTGCAAGAAAATTGTATCTGCAATAGCTGCCTTAAGTTATATTTTCCAGCACCTAATCTCTAGAATGTGAAAAATAACCAGTAATGTTTCTGCCGTATGTCAGTGGCTCTTGAAATGCGCATGGTTCTTCAGGTGATGAATCATTTCGAGAGCCACTGACCCAAGACTGGAGATTATACAGTGTGCAATCCAAATTAATGACAAATGGCAGCTATATTGCAGATACGACTTTCTTGCACTCGCATGATGATATGCTCCGATAACCTTGCGGCGAGGTTACGATGCGTTTACAACGTCATACCAGCAGACACAGATCTGACACCGACTGGAGTCCAACCTGTGTCCAGATGGTGTCCGTGAGCCATAGAGACGCCGTAAGCATGCTGCAAGACTTAAATTCTGAGTTAAAACCTTGCGGCTTGTATACGACGTCTTCAGTTATAGTCACATAACCACCGATGTCATACCAGCGTTGCGGGTTGCGGCTTATGTGACCAGGGTGGAACTCAGGTGTCAAATTGGAATCAGTGTCATGATTCAGATAATTCTACTGCATGCTACATGTCCAAGAAAACTTACAATCAGTGCCTATCAATTTTAGGCTTTAACGGATAGTCAGAAAGGCCCGTAGGCCTATTCATTAAAGGGGTAGGTTCCAATCACATTCTCATTCCCCAGGGCTCAACTGGATTCATTAAGGGGAATCCCGAAATAACTTGATATTCATTCCATTAATGTTATCATTTGGTATTTGCAAATGAAGAATAAAGTTATTCTATGGACTTGTTATTACATGCTTTGTAGAATTGGACTTTATTCCAAGACTGGGTAATCTCTGTTCCAAGAATGAGAAATCCAAGAATAAAGATATTCCTGGATTAAATTTTGTGAATACGCTGGGGCCATCGAAACAAGCTTTTTTCCAGGACATGAGAACCAATACCAAGGGCAAATTTCTCAAAACAAATTGTCCCCAGTTCACAGGCTCTTGACCTCAGCTGAGGCAATTGTTTCAGATCCATATGCAGGGTAATTTTCCAATTATCAAGATATAGATCATGACAATTGTAACTTTCAAGGGACATATGCGAGAACAGGGGCAGGGGCAACATTGTCAACAAAATTCCCAGTTCAAAGCAGTTTGACCTAAACCATGTGCAATTATTGAAGAACATGGGGTTATTTGCCCCCTCTGCTAATGTTAAAAAAAGAATGCTGTGGAATGATCGAATTGTGACCCATCCTATCGAAAGGTACCTTAAGGGTCCCAAAATGAAAATTGGATTTTTTTTGGTCTCATCTGAAAGATTATAATTATTTAAAGCTTTATAATGAAACCTTGCTTTTAGATATTGGATGTTGATTGCAAAGTTATATCCAAATTGGATGTATCGCATCGGACTGATTAAAAAACTATGGTTCTGAGCAAATCAAGTTTAAAGTTTCTGTATTCTGTATTGGTAAAACTTAAATGGAGAAAGGATTTTTATCTCGTTTTGAAACATTTGTCTTATGTTTTGGATGTTGGAACCTGATTAATATGATAAAATACACTTCAAAGGTAACGTTTCTGATGAAATTAGAAATTCAACCTTTGACATGATTTTTTACTATGCTCAGCTTCGATACGATGGGTCACAATTAATTATTATAGACCATAATTATACTCATTGATCCTGATATTGATGTCGCTCTGGGTTAGCTGTCCTTTCTTCAATAAAAAAGCCATTTGGACTTCTACCCTGTTTGCTATGTATGTGAACTACACAGGTGAAAGAAGACTAGCCCTGGAGATATCCAAGCCCAGGGGCACTCAAGTATAATGTTGCAGGTATAGCGTAACCACAGTTTTTCAAAACACCCTCTAAAGGGTGGAGGGTTCTGAAGCTAAAATATACCCTTTTTCCCCTATTCACACCCTAAATAGGGATTTTATCGATACTGTTTTCACACTAGGGTTTGAAAAAGTACCCTATTTCTTGAAAATTGCCCCCAAACTGTTTTTGATACCCTAAACTGTGTCCCCTGATACACCCTTATCTAATCAAAAATATGCCCTCCCTGTGTCATTATGCAAGAGGTGCCCTGACTTTAAAAAAAATACTATAGTCACTTTAGATGATGTTGTGCTGACCCTCCTTAAAGAAACAAGTTTGTAAAGAATGTTAAGTTTCACCAATATAATATTGGATTTCTGAATTTGACAATCTTAACTTTGTTTATAATATCCAGATTTTGAGTGATAACTTTCATCTTTTATTTTGAATTAGTTTTGTAACGATTCTTCACTATTAAAAGATATAATGAGAGAAACTTATTGTTTTTTTCAATTTTTGAAATATGTTATGTCAAAACTTGGAAAACTTAAATGGCAATATAACTCCATATAATAGGTTTCTTGTAATTGTGGACACTTGTTCTCAGTTACAATTATTGGAACTACCGTGCGTATGGCTATAGACACACAAAAACCCTCACATACTTGCCAACTCCCACTTTTGGAGGGACAGTCCCTCTTTTGACCCAAACTAAACACTGTAATATGCTGTAATTTTAGCAGGTGTCCCTCTTTTTGCAAATATCCCTACATAGTTATGTATAGGAAATCAGAAATGTCCCTCTTTTTTTCCTCTCA